>JAJOZX010004584.1:377500-382414 GCA_023014485.1 Bathynomus jamesi | reverse complement strand
AGAGACAGTTCCTCTGGATACATTGAACATCTGAACGGTTTCGTCACCGATGCACCAGCCATCCGCGCTCCGACAATTTGCCCTCTTTGGAAGTCTGACAGGTCTTTCATAACTGCTAATTCATAATTCACTCAGATCTGTAAAAACAACGTGAGGGTTATAACATGACGTATACACTCTCTGTTACGCATTTAAATAGGTTTGCCAGTCATTTGACCGTTTACTTTGTGTCTGAGCAGTCCGTAAAGATAACCGGTGAAATCGGCGGGTGTTCATATTATTTTGTCTAACCCCTGTATATATACACACACGTCACCTCACTCCTCCCCTACAAGTTTAGTCTGTCAGGGGGATGAGGGACCCTAGACGACCTGCGGAGCGGGGTTGATGTAGTAGGATTAGGTGCAACCTGTATAGGCGGGCGAGTTGTACCATTTTCCGGAGGATCAGTTCTCTCTTCCGGAAGACTCTGGTCCTTCTGCAATTCACGTTCCCATATCTGGTCCTGATGGCGTTTAATAGAACGACCATCTTCTAGTTGGCACTTGAAGGAAACAGGGCCCGTTCTCTCCTGCACAGTTGCAGGAACCCATTTTGGTCCAGCCCCATAGTTGCGAATCATAACTGGATCATTAGGTTGCGCTTCTATAACTCTCCCTTTTTTAGTGTCGTGGTACAACTTCCGTTTTTCCTGATGGCGTAAAACTCGTTGTTGTAACGTTTCGTTTGGACGTAACAAATCGAAAACTGAACGAATTCCCCGGCCAATCATAAGTTTAGAGGGAGACACCCCCGTCGTGGTGTGAGGTGTTATTCGATATTTAAACAAAAATTTATCCAACACCACTTGCATTTCCTCCCCACGAGAATGACGCAAGGCCGACTTGAAAGTACGGACCATGTTTTCCGCGAGACCGTTAGTAGATGGGTGGAAAACATTAGACCGGACATGTCTAATGCCATTTAGGTGGACAAAAGAACGAAATTCCTCACTGGTAAAACAAGTACCATTGTCGGAAACCAGGACTACGGGTAAACCCCATCGAGCGAAAACCGAACGGAGTAAGCGAATAGTAACACCCGAAGTCGTGGAAGTGGTTGGAAAAATTTCCACCCACTTAGAGTAGGCGTCCACAATGACTAGGAAATAATTATTATTTATAGGACCTGCATAGTCAACATGGATCCTATGCCACGGTATAGTAAGCCATTCCCAAGGATGAAGTGGACTTTTCCTTGGGAGATCTCTGTTCTCTAGGCAGCTTTGACAGGAACGAACCAATGATTCGAGTTCTCCATCTAAACCAGGCCACCAGAAATAAGCTCTCGCCAGCTCTTTCATTTTTGTTGCGCTCATGTGTTCAGCGTGAAGTTCCTTCACTAAATTCGACCTGCCTTCATTTGGAATAATCACTGTGGCCCCATAAGAGACAGCCATTTTGAATCGAGAGGACAGACTGACGTTGATAAAAAGGCTGTAATTCACTCTCAACCTTAGTAGGCCAACCAACTGAGCAGAAATGGATGACCCTAGACAGAATAGGGTCTGATTTTGTCCACTGCTCTATTTGTACCGCAGATACTGGAGTGGATTCCAAAAACTCCACCAAGTGAACCCATTCTGTAGGTATAGGTACACAATCATTTGGATTTTCTAAGGGCAACCTACTTAGCGCATCAGCCGTACCCAGAAGTTTACCTGACCGATGTACTAAGTCAAATTTATAGGCTTGTAGAATCAGTGCCCATCGTTGAATCCTACCTGAGGCCATAACTGGAATATTTTTATTAGGTGAAAATAAACCTAAAAGAGGCTTATGGTCAGTAATTAGTTTAAATTCATGACCCCATAGATAAAAATGAATTTTTTTTACTGCAAATACTAAGGCTAATGCTTCACGTTCCACTTGTGCATATCGTCTTTCAGTCTCAGTTAGTGTTCTAGAAGCAAAACAGGTAGGCCTATCTACACCATCAATGTGGTGAGATAACACTGCCCCAATTCCATAAGAACTGCTGTCTGCTGAAACTACGAGAGGAAGTTTAGGATCATAATGCACTAGGAGAGTGGACTTTAGTAGTACGTCCTTGGAAGCCTCAAATGCTTCCTTTTTAGTTTTCTCCCATTTCCACTGTTCCCCAGATCGTAATAGCTTATTTAGGGGTTCAAGGAAAGTCGATGCATTAGGCAAAAATTTCCTATAAAAGTTTAGGAGACCTAAATAAGCTTGTAACTGTGTGATGTTTTGTGGAGGTGGTGCATTTTCTATTGCTTCTAGTTTATCCACCGTTGGATGAATGCCTGAGGCATCTATGCGGAACCCTAAATATGAAACCTCGTTAGTGACCCATGAACACTTTTCTCTCTTTAGCTTAAGTCCAGCATCCCGGAGTCTTTTTAGAACCGTGGTTAATCTAGTTAGGTGTTCTTTTTTAGACGAACCTGAAATGAGGACATCATCTAGAAAGCAAAGTACCCCTGGAATGTGACCTAGAACTTGGTCCATTGTCCTCTGAAAAATACCCGGAGCCGATGCTATTCCATAGCATAGCCTATTGTACTTATATAGGCCTCGGTGCGTATTTATGATAGTTAATTCTTTAGAGTTTTCATCTAAACTTAGTTGAGCATAGGCTTGGGACATATCGAGTTTTGTGAAATATTTACCCCCAGCAAGAGAGCTAAATAATTCATCAGGCTTGGGTATAGGATAGCAATCTAGAAGGACGGTTCTATTTGCTGTTAACCGGTAATCCCCACATAACCGCACGGACTTGTCCGGTTTTAGTACAGGAACTACTTGGGCAGCCCACTTAGCGTGTGTGACTGGTTCGATAATTTTATCTTTTAGCAGCCTGTCAATTTCTAAATCTACCTTCTCCCGCAGTGCATGCGCAATTGAACGAGCCTTACAAAATTTCGGAGTTACATTAGGATCTACTTCTATGCAGACCTGATGGCCTTTTAGGTTGCCTACTTCAGGCCCAAAAACAGAAGAAAACTCCCTTAACAATGAGTCTATGTCAGATGGATATGAGAGTGTATGCACATCTGCCTGACCCCTTGGCAAGATTTTGTCAATCGGTATTTTCAAAGCATCAATCCAATCACGGCCTAGTAGAGTAGGCCCTTGCTCATCCACCACTAAAAGGGTTAAGGGATGAGACAAAGTTTTCTGGTTGAGTGTAACTGACGGATGCTTCTCCACAAATAGGTATTTGTATGTCCCCATATTTCTTCAATATAGTTTTAGAGGCATGTAGTTTAGGTGTATTTTGGAAAGTCCTGTCAAAAACTGTCCTGGACATGACAGTTCGGGCAGCACCTGTATCTAGTTCTAGAGGAACTGTAATTCCATTTAGGCCTACCTCTACAATATATGGGCCTGTATTATTCCCACTTTGTTGCTCATAAAATAGGTACTCCACTCCAATGTTCGAAGTATTTCCCCTTTGAGGATTTACACTAGAGATGTTAAAATTAGAATTTTCATCCTTCGTTTTCTTTGAAAAACACACTTTAGCTATGTGGCCTATTTTACTACAGTTTCGGCAAACTGCTCCTTTAAAAGGGGCAGTCCTTCTTCCAATGGTGTTTTCCACACCCCGTACATGGCTTGGAAGGCTTAGTAGAATTAGTAGGCTTAGTCGTATTCGCCTCATACCTTTTATTTGTCTGTCTAGTAGGCTCATTAGGTCTGCCAGGCCTAGAAGATTTAAAGCTATTAACGTGTTGGGCTTTACTACTGTGATTGCCAAAAGCTCTAACATCTTTAGCAGCTGCTTCTCTAGCCGTAGCTATTTCTACAGCCTGACTAAAAGTTAGGTCCTGTATGGCTAATAGGGCTCTCTAGGTAGACTCCTCTTTGAGACCCATTACAAACCTATCTCTTAGCATTTCGTCTAATTTGTCCTCAAATTTACACGTACGGCTATGGCTTTTTATTCCTGCAACAAACTCTGCAATGCTTTCATTTCCCGTCTGATGCCTCGAATAAAATTTGAAACGTTCATAGATGAGAACTACTCGGGGTTTGTAGTGATCGGTTAGGGCCTGTACCAATTCATTATAGGTGCAAGTTTCCGGTGCTTTAGGAGAAACTAGGTCCATAACTAAACCAAACGTTTTAGGGCCTATTATAGTTAAAAAGGTAGGTACTTTCCTAGCATCCGGAATGGAATTTGCCTCGAAAAACAACCTCACCCTAGTGGCATAAGCTTCGAAGTCCTCCCCAGAGTCTTCGTAGGGGCTTATATGGCCAATCAACGACATGCTAGAGCAAAACCGAATTAGGCCAAATCACGTGAAGTAGGTTAGATTAGGTTTAAATTTGATCTAGTTACTCCCCAGTTAGGGCTGAATAGTGAATTGTATTAGAGTTAGGGCTGAGTAGGAATTAGTTTTAGAGTTAGGGCTGAGTAGGAATTAGTTTTAGAGTTAGGGCTGAGTAGGAATTAGTTTTAGAGTTAGGCCGGCGGGACCTACGCTATAGTACGGTAGCTTACCCGCACAAACAAACCAAATCGGACGACCCACTAGGCTACATCCAATTTTCCAAACAACCACTTGAACCCAATAAGCCAAATTAAACCAATGAGCCAAATTTAACCCAATGCACAAAATTAAATCAAATGAGCCAAATTCAATCCAATGAGCTAAATTAAATCCAATGAGCTTAATTGAATCCCATGAGCTTAATTGAATCCCATGAGCTTAATTGAATCCCATCCTCGTCGCCAAATGTAATAGCATGGGGGAGACACCCCAGTTAGGTTACTTAGGTTCTAGCAAACAATCAAAAGCACTTACCGGTGCGTTGAATTAGATATTCCTTTGGGAGCCTACCATTAGATTCCTGTGTCCCACAAACATCCTACCTAACTCTCTCTTACATTACCAATTTAGAAGCTATA
>JAJOZX010004584.1:80000-372500 GCA_023014485.1 Bathynomus jamesi | reverse complement strand
GCCCATCTTCAAACATATCTATATCCTGACTATTACAACCCGATAAGAATTATACAATCTAAATATAACTTCCTTATTTTTGTGACAAATATTCCTCTTAATAATACCTAACATTTTATTTGCCTTATTCCCAGCCTCTAAGCACTGCTTGGAAAACTTTAGATCACTACTAATTGTAATGCCAAGATCTTTTCCCTGACTAACATCATCTAACCAGTTTTCTTGTATCTCATAACTAAAATTTTCATTATTTTTCTCAAAATGGAGGACTTAACATTTCTCAACACTGAATTCCACTTGCCATTTATTAGCCCAGGCGACTAATCTATCAAGATCTTTTTGTAGTTTATAAGAATTTTCTATATTTGTATCACCTGCATATTTAGATATTTTACTCTCTAAGTCAATTAATTAACTGACCTAACACTGATTCCTGTGGTACACACCGTTCATTTTGTGCCACTCTGATTCATGACCATATAAAATAACTTTATTTTCTCTGTCTTGCAATCGTTCTTCTACCCAGATTGCGAGTGTCCCTGATATTCCATGAGTTTTTCATTTATACAGAAGTTTCCTGTTTGGAAACTTGTCAGATGCCTTAATAAAATCAAGATAAATAATATCTACATTATGTTCATCACCTTCCTGGTCAGTTACAAGTTCTAAACTGTCTAAGAGAAAAGACAAAAATCACCTTCCTGATCTTAATCCATGCTGGAAACTTGAAATAAAATTAAAATTATTAAAATGATTTTTAATACTATTCTTTATAATTCTTTCTATATCTTCCCTACCAGTGATGTTTGTTATTTTTTCTCTTTGATTGGGTTCAGAATCCCAGCTGAGCCTTGAACGGCCACCTTAACTTATAGCCTAAGTTAAACTAGACTAAAACAGACTTTATGGAATTGGAGGCTCTATTCAGCCCTATCTCAAGGTTGTCGACTCGACGCTGCCCTACCTTAGACCTCAGTTAGCATAAATAAAAAAAAAGGGAGCACTATTTTCGGTCTCTAAACCTTGCAATAACAACACAACCTGCAACATTGCACGGTGCAATAATCCTGTATTTAGACTACCAAACTGAATTGCAAGAGAGCTCTCTATAAGCACACGCCCTATCAGTATCACATTTAACAAAAGAGTAGAAAGGATGCTGCCAGCATCCAAAACATGATGGTACAAGAGCCAAAAAAAAGAGTTGGCTCTAAAACAAATGAAAATTTTTCACTAACCTTACAATTATGATATATATATATATATATATATATATATACACACAGTGATGGGTACCGTTACATTAAATTGGACGGCGTTACCGTTACTCACTACACGTCGAAAATGTACTCGGCGTTACCGTTACATCGTTACTTTTGAAAATCCTTAAAGCGTTACCGTTACTCGATACATGTAACGACTTTACAAGTAACTAGTTACATTTGATATTCCACTGTCTGGCATTCACGCTGCTACTGAATGATATTTTATGGCCCTACGGGTTGGCAACACGGTGATCGGTGTTGCCACTCGTCAGTGCAAGCACGCGTATGGAACTAATTCAGTAGTTGTTAAAAATAAAATTTATTAAACAGTAAATGAATGTCGGTTATTGTCATCGATATGGTACCGATTTTGTTATAATTTATGATAAATATAAACAGAACATCGATCACAAACACAATAGGGTAATAAGAATATGAAGCTCAACATTATTTATGATTACGAAGCCGAACACGTCAGCACAAAGCACTATAGTATTATTACGTCTTTACAGTTGGACATTGAGCGTACGTACGCGGCAAGATACACGTTTTGATTTAAAAATTCTTATTTTCCTTACAACAGTTTCAAGCAAGTTAGTTAAATTTTGATCGAAAGTTTTTTTCATAATTTCCGTGTGTACCTACTTTTTTGGGGGTTTATAAGATTTATACATGTAACGAGTAATGAAAAAATCCGTTACATTGATAAAAAATTTGCAAAGCGTTACCGTTACATGATACATTTGAAGATCATGCGTTACCGTTAATCGTTACTTTTGTAACGTTCGTTATGTAACGTCGTTACATGTAACGCGTTACTACCCATCTCTGTGTGTATATATATATATACCTTTGGTTAGCTTCCGCCCGAATTGTTCATTCTGACGAAGGTCAAGCTTTTCACTCCACCTTAGACCTACAGTTTAACGTGGAATCCGAACCACGACCCATCAGCAGCCGAGCGTCTTAACCATTTGGCCACCTAGGGTACCCAGTTATCTACCAACCACTTTCTTTATTGTGGGGAAGGATGAACAGCTGGGTTTTGCTGCGCGCCGGCTGCCGTTGGGTCTCGAACTCGGGGCCGATGAATTCGTAGTCAGCGACGCTAACCACTACACCAACTTAACTTAACATATACCAGGGGCGGATTTAGGGAGGGCGATGGGGACGATCGCTCACCCAAACCAAACCATTTATTTACCTTAAAGTTACTGAACGGACGCATTTCCTGAGCTCTGATATTGCATCTACTTTTGCATATTGCTAAGAATTTTACTTTTGGAAAGTTTTGAATTTTATATACTTGCGTTTATATTCACATTGTTATAGTTAAGTAATTGAATATTAGTGGTTTTTAGCGATTTAGAAGTTTTCATAGTGTGCCGGCTTAATTTAACTTAAACTTGTGACGGTTATAAACTAATTTTTAACTGCGCGATGCCGTCGCAGAAAACGTCGTGTGTTAGGTGTAGGGTAAACCGGTGGTATTCGGAATTTAAAGATTATAACGGCGGTCCTATGGCGATTAAAGAGAGATCAGTTTGTTTCTTTTGCGAGTTAATGGAGGAAATAGTTGACAGAAAACGCAGTGTACGTGAGGTAACAAAGACTTGCAACGCTTGATGAGGGTAGGGGTAGGGCTACGGTTGACGAAAGCCGAACCAATACTAACGTTGAAGACGTTAGTAATTTGAAGGGTGAGGTGCGTAATCTAGTTTCTAGTTTAGGTAGCTTGTCGGGAAGGTTGGATAGAGTTGAGGAAGGGGTTAAGGTTGGTCTGAGATTAGTAGATGGAGAGGGATTTAGAGAAGTTAAGGGTGGAGCTAGGCCGCGTACGTTAGGTGATAGGAGTCCCCCCCTATCGAGGTTTCGAACCCTTTCGCCCATTTGGAAAGGGACGTAAATGAGGGGGGTATTTTAATTGGAGACTCTTTAGTGCGCCATATGGACAAAGAATTCGTTGAACGGCATCCAACCAAGAGGAGGAGGGTCTGTCTCCCAGGGGCCAGGGTTGACAGAGTTAGGGACGAAGTGGATAGGATTGACGTTGCCTCCCATCCAGTGGCGGTTCCTCATATGGGCAATATGGGCAGCCGCACAGGGCGGCATTTGTGGAGGGGCGGTATGAGCGCCTGCAAAAAAAATAAAAATAAAAATAAGAATAAATAAATAAAGAAATAAATAAAAATAAAAAATAAAATAAAATATTTATGTGATAGAGCATTTGTACAATTTAGAAATTTGATTCTCTAGTTTATTTATGGCAGTTGTGCAATTTAATTTGTATTTTTCCTGTTCATAGTATCATAATTACATTCTCTTAAGTGAGTTATTCTATTTACGTGATGAAGGATTTGTAAAATTCAGAAATTTGAGTCTTTGTTTTGGTTCTGAAGTTCCAACAATTAGTCCAATAAAAAGTTATTTTGTGAAAGAGTTATGTCTGTCCTTTATTTTGGGGGGATTCGAATGTATGTGTGTGTGTTGGCGAACAGGTGGGGGGGGCGCTGAAGGTGAGGTTCGCCCAGGGCGTCATGTAAGCTAGGACCGCCACTGCTCCCATCACTCGATGTTGGTGACGATGGTAGGAGGCAACGACTCGTATAGGCCCGATACGAGAGTGCCTGACCTTTTGGAGAGATATAGGGGGTTAATTAGGTCCCTGAAGGCGAGGTCAGATAGGTCTTTAGTTCTAGGTATTACCCCTAGGCACGGTTTGGGTTTTAAGATTACGTCAAAAACAATATTTTTTAATAATAAATTAGAAGAGATTTGTGCTGAGGAAAATGTACCCTTCGTAAAGCTAGGTAGGTTAATTGACGAAAACGTACGAAAGCTGTATAGGTTGAAGCCTTCTTTAAACGTTGTGAGTCCGGGGAACGCGGGCCCGATTTGAAAAATAGTTTAAAACGCCGGCCCGTGGTAAAAAATAACTTAACGTCTTTCATTGTAACGCACGTAGTATTAGAAATAAATTAAACGAATTTAAGGCGATAATTTATTCCGGCAAATACGATACAGTTGCTATCACTGAAACGTCGTTAAATACCGTGACTAGGCACTTGTTGGGGGAACTTGATGTACCGGGTTTTAAACTCTTTACTAATGATAGGTTACATAGGATTGGTGGCGGCGTTTTGCTGTACATTTATAATTCACTTAGGGCTATCGAGGTTCCGGCAGCAATTAATGCGATATGCGTTGAAGTTAGGGCGCGTAGTATTAGTTTTAATTTTGTGGTTGTTTATAGACCTCCCGTTCAACCCCTCGATACCGATACTAGGTTTTACTCACTTCATGGTAACTTTATTGACAATCGGAATAGTATAATTGTCGGAGACTTTAACTGCCTTAATGTTAATTACAAGACTTTTACTGGTAATGATGAGGGTTTGAGATTGATTGAATTCATGGAAGATAATTTTTTACGACAGATGGTTACCGAACCAACGCGCGATGACAATATTTTAAATTTGGTGATGAAGAACGGCAAAAATATAGTCGAAGGTTTAGAAGTAGGCGAGAGTTTAGGATGTAGTGATCATCAAATTCTTAAGTTTAAGTTATTGATTTTCGTAGGGCTAATTTTGATAGTTTTGCGGACAGGATGAGAGTAGTAGACTGGGATAACTTATTTATGGGTAATGACACAAATTTGCATTGGGAGGCGTTTAAAGAAAGTTTTATGAATATTAAAAGGGAGTTTATTCCTCATAGGCCCAAGCGCGCTAGAAATCATGGTAGGCCCAGGTGGTGGACTAGGGAAATAGGCGAGTTCATAATCGAGCGTAACAGAGCGTATAGACTTAATAAGCGCAATGGAACGGCAGCTAACTTTAATAGATATATCGAGCTTAGACGTCAGGTTAAAAGATCAGTTAGGAATGCTAAGCGTAATTTAGAGATACTTATAGCTGCAGATAGTAAACATAATCCAAAAAAGTTTTTTGAATACGTCAATAATCATAAGCCGATAAAAGATAACATAGGCCCACTAGTGGATATTAACGGCGCTTTGGCTTCTGACGCTCAGGCGATGGCGGGTATTTTCAATAACCTTTTTGCTACAGTTTTTACCGTAAAAGACGTAAATAATGTTTCCGACGTGGACGATATCGTTTCACAGAGCCGGATTTAGACGTGTGGAGGCCCTGGGCAGCCTCCATGTGGAGGCCCCCCTACCTTAGGGGAAGACATAATTGAAGTCATCCATAAGATTCATAATATAATTAACATACATACACTTTCAAAACATCGTGCACTCTTGTGTCTGTCCATTCCACTCATTTCTGCAAAAAATGAAAACCTCGGGTTACTCGGGTATTCCATTATAGTGAGAGTAGGCCTAAAAGAGTAATAAAAACAAAATAATAATCAGTACACAACAAATAGTAATTGGTAAAAGTTTATGTACTACAGTGGTATTGGATGCGCGTGTTTTTTTGTTGATCATCTATCGGGTTTTTCTAGTTTCGGGTTTTTTCTATTTTGATAATGGCTTGTCAATATGTGGAGGCCCCCAAGATGTGGAGGCCCATGGGCAGCTGCCCACTTTGCCCACTCCTAAATCCGGCCCTGTCGTTTCATTTAGTAGCGAGACTATTTTGGATGAAATAACTGTTTACGAGGGTGAGATTGCACATTAATCGATAGGCTAAAGGTTAGCAAGGCTCCAGCCCTGACGCTTTTTATCCCAGACATTTGAAAGATTTGAAAGACGTTATTGTAGGCCCCTTAACGAAGATTTTTAATCAGTC
Organism: Bathynomus jamesi; assembly: GCA_023014485.1. Taxonomy (NCBI): domain Eukaryota; kingdom Metazoa; phylum Arthropoda; class Malacostraca; order Isopoda; family Cirolanidae; genus Bathynomus; species Bathynomus jamesi. Next base: position 366,475 of record JAJOZX010004584.1, on the reverse strand, counting down.
ACTCGAAACGGGGATTATTCCTGAAGACTTCAAATTAGCTAACGTCACGCCCACTTTTAAAAAGGCGACCGCACAGTAGCTAGCAATTATAGGTCCATTAGCTTAACGTCAATTGTCGGTAAACTTTTGGAATCCGTAGTTAGGGATCGTATCATCGATCACTTACAAAGTAGAGATTTGATTAATAGTAGTCAGCATGGGTTTCGACGCCATACATCTTGTTTAACTAATTTGTTAGAATTTTATAACGAAATAGTGCGCGAATGCGATAGGCATAGAGCGGCTGACGTTATTTATTTAGATTTTAAAAAGGCGTTTGATACAGTTCCGCATAGAAGATTAATTGCGAAGGTTAAAGCGCACGGTATACGCGCAGGCCCGTAGCCAAGGGGGTGCCAGGGGGGTCAAAGCCCCGCCTGGAAAATAATATGCCCCCCCCTGGGAAAACCAACCGCAACGGCGTTCCATTCTACAAAAACGCCAAAGCCAACTTGTTTTACTTGCCTTTGAAAATAAGAGAACGAAGCAAATAGACATGTTTGAATTCCTAAAGAATTTCGCTAAAAAAAACTCGCCGCATACAGTTATTCTAAAATTAAAAAAACTTACAAAGACTTTTATTTACACCAAATTTAGACTAAATATTGTATTCTATAACCCAATATGCCTATCTATATGTATCGGTTTGATCATTATTTTTTTAGCCTACGGTGTTTTACTTGTTATAGTTTTGAATGTAATTTTCTGCAGTATATTTCGATATTCACAAAAAATGACATTAAATTTTTTCATTGTCCCCCCCCTGTCAATTTCTCCGCCCCTCCTACTGATTTGGTCTGGCTACGGCCCTGTATACGCGGTCAGGTAGCTAACTGCTTAGAGGAATGGCTTCGTGCTAGGAGACAGGGGGTCGTTGTTAATGGTAGTGAATCGGGGTGGTTGGATGTAGGTAGCGGTGTCCCACAGGGTTCAGTGTTAGGCCCATTGTTATTCGTAATTTATATTAACGACATAGATGTAGGAGTGACTAGTAACGTGTCAAAATTCGCGAACGATACTAAAATAGGCGGTAAGGTTGTTAACGAGGACGATAGAAATAGGCTCCAAGACGATGTAAATAGGATTATGGAGTGGACGGATAAGTGGCAGATGCAATTTAACGTAGACAAATGTAAAGTTTTGCATATAGGTTCTCGTAACAATAATGGTAGAGAGTTAGCGAGCGTTGAGAGGAAGTAGATTTAGGCGTACGCATATCTAAGGATTTAAAGGTTAGGAACCAGTACCTGGAGTCTTGCGCAAAAGCTAATAGGATGTTAGGCTTTATAGCGCGTAATTTCTAATTTAAATCGAAGGATATTATATTGCCCCTTTACAAGTCCCTAGTCAGGCCTCATTTAGAATATGCCGTTCAGTTTTGGTGCCCGTATTTGCGCGAGGATATTGATAGGTTAGAAAGGGTTCAGCGTCGTGCCACGAAACTAATCCCGTCATTGCGCAACAAGCCTTATGAAGATAGGATTAAAGTGTTAGACTTGCATTCACTTGAAACTAGAAGATTAAGGGGGGAGCTTATTGAATTTTTCAAAATCGTTAATAACGTTGATAACGTAAATTTTGACAAACTGTTCACTTTCGATAATAGCAATACTCGTAATAACGGATTTAAGTTGCGTGGCAGACGTTTCATTACTAATATCGCTAAAAACGTTTTTACGTTTAAGGTAATTGATAAATGGAATAAGCTTCCCGCGTCAGTCGTGAACACTACTAGCGTTAATATGTTTAAGAACCGTTTAGATCGGCATTTTAAGAATATTAGCGTTTAAAATAAAAAAAAATTAAACTAACACGAACGTAGATGTAACTCGTAGAGTGAGTAAACTAACCCACTTTTTGTTTACCTTTACCTACTTTTTTTTTCCTTATCCTCTCCTTACTTGCATGTCTGTAACTCTCTTTACTTGCATGTCTGTAGTTTGCATTGTATGACTGAGAGTTAAGACTGTGTTTGTATGGTTTGAGCGTTCTTATTTTACTTCTTTTCATCTTTTACCCCTTTCCTATTCTCTCCGACTATTTTTCTGACTTGTCGGCAGTGGCCGGCGGATGATGATGGTGAGTCTTTTTTTCTCTTTTTCTGAATGAATGTTAACCATGAGTGATAGGTTGCTACTTACTTAACCTCTTATTTTCTTCTCTTAACCCCCTACTCTTTCCTTTCTCTCGCGCTAACCTTAGAGTGGATCTTAGGTCTTTGTTAGCCTTAGCTTCTGTAGATCTGTAGAAAAAAGGACATCGGAAACAAAGAAGAGACAGTACAAAATTAGAGTGAAGCATTCTATAAAAATAATCGCTGTTGCTTTCCTTTGGACAATTTTAGAAAATGTAATATATAAAGGAATAGTCTCTCTAAACGTGCACACTGCGTGCAAAATGGTGGACTCAATTTGTTGATACCGCTCGCCACCACACTGTTGTTAGCTGGGAAAAAACTGGCCAAGGTATAGGCGTAAAAAATAAGGAGATCAGAAATTTTATGTTACGTTTGGTACTCGGCTATGTCTCTTGTAATTTGGAACTCGGTAATAATCTACTTAAGCTCCCGTCTCTCCGATTTTCATAAATTATACATCGGTAGCTTCGTTTCTTCATTAGGAATGCGATTTAGACAGTCTCTAGTAAAGGAAATGCTTCAAAACCCAACAAACCTAACCTAACCTAAAAAAAATCTAGAGATAATTTATGAAAATCGGAGAGACGGGAGTTTAAGTAAATTATTACCTGTAATTCTTGTATATATTTAGGGCACAGCTGTTGAACAAAATGTGTACACGAATACATAGAGTTTTAATTTCATATTGATATCGTGTAAGTAGGGATGCATACACTGAGGTATGCTGGTATACTAGGAAAAAGAGTGCACATTGATGTTCAAAAGTGACCCATTTAATATATATTTTTATTTAATTGCCCTAATGATCTACAGATCTACAGAAGCTAAGGCTAACAAAGACCCTAAGATCCACTCTAAGGTTAGCCCGAGAGAAAGGAAAGAGTAGGGGGTTAAGAGAAGAAAATAGGGTTAAGTAAGTAGCAACACCTATCACTCATGGGTTAACATTCATTCAGAAAAAGAGAAAAAAGACTCGCCATCATCATCCGCCGGCCACTGCCGACAAATCAGAAAAATAGTCGGAGAGAATAGGAAAGGGGTGAAAGATGAAAAGGAGTAAAATAAGAACACTTACAAACCATGCAAACACAGTTTTAACTCACAGTCATACCATGCAAACTACAGACATGCAAGTAAAGAGAGTTACAGACATGCAAGTAAGGAGAGGATAAGAAAAAAAAAAGTAGGTAAAGTTAAACAAAAATGGATTAGTTTACTGTACGAACTACATCTACGTTCATGTTAGTCTAATTTTTTTTTTTTTTTTTTTTATTGCTGGCATCACACGCTGGCATGTCACAAGCTGGCATTAATCGTCAACAGACTCATCCTCGACCACCACTCCCAGAGCTCCTGTTACTAATTGTTTTTTTTATTTTAAACACGTTATATTTTTAAAATGCCTATCCAAACGGTTCTTAAACATATTAACGCTGGTAGAGTGAACGACTGACGCGGGAAGATTATTCCATTTATCAATTACTTTAAACGTAAAGAAGTTTTTAGCGATATTAGTAATGAAACGTCTGCCACGCAACTTAAATCCGTTATTACGAGTATTGCTATTATCGAAAGTGAACAGTTTGTCAAAATTTACGTTATTAACGATTTTGAAAACTTCAATAACTGCCCCCTTAATCTCCTAGTTTCGAGTGAATGCAAGTCTAACTCTTTTATCCTATCTTCATAAGGCCTGTTGCGCAATGACGGAATTAGTTTCGTGGCGTGTCGCTGAACCCTTTCTAACCTATCAATATCCTCGCGCAAATACGGGCACCAAAACTGAACGGCGTATTCTAAATGAGGCCTGACTAGGGACTTGTAAAGGGGCAATATAATATTCTTCTATTTAAATTCGAAATTACGGGCTATGAAGCCTAACATCCTATTAGCTTTTGCGCAAGAGTCCAGGCACTGGTTCCTAACTTTTAAATCCTTAGATACGCGTACGCCTAAATCTACTTCCTCGTCAACGCTCGCTAACTCTCTATCATCCTCGTGTACGTGTAATTATTGTTACGAACCTATATGCAAACTTTACATTTGTCTACGTTAAATTGCATCTGCCACTTATCCGTCACTCCATAATCCTATTACATCGTCTGGAGCCTATTTCTATCGTCCTCGTTAACAACCTTACCGCCTATTTTAGTCCGTCCGCGAATTTTGACACGTTACTAGTCAATCCTACATCTATGTCGTTAATGTAAATTACGAATAGCAATGGGCCTAACACTGAACCCTGTGGGACACCGCTACCTACATCCAACCACCCCGATTCACTACCATTAACAACGACCCTCTGTCTCCTAGCACGAAGCCATTCCTCTAACCAGTTAGCTACTTGACCGCGTATACCGTGCGCTTTAACCTACACAATTAATCTTCTATGCGGAGCTGTACCGAACATCTTTTTAAAATCTGAATAAATAACGTCAGTCGCTCTATGGTCTATCGTATTCGCGCACTATTTCGTTATAAAATTCTAACAAAATAGTTAAACAAGATCTATGGCGTCGAAACCCATGCTGACTACTATTAATCAAATCTCTACTTTGTAAGTGATCGATGATACGATTCCTAACTACGGATTCCAAAAGTTTACCGACAATTGACGTTAAGCTAATGGACCTATAATTGCTAGCTACTGTGCGGTCGCCTTTTTTAAAAATGGGCTTCACGTTAGCTAATTTGAAGTCTTCAGGAATAATCCCCGTTTCGAGTGACTGATTAAAAATCTTCGTTAAGGGGCCTACGATAACGTCTTTCAAATCTTTCAAATGCCAGGGATAAAGCGCGTCAGGGCCTGGAGCTTGCTAACTTTTAGCCTATCGATATAATGCGCAATCTCACCCTCGTAAACAGTTATTTCATCCAAAATAGTCTCGTTACTAAATGAAACGATATCGTCCACGTCGGGGACATTATTTACGTCTTCTACGGTAAAAACTGTCGCAAAAAAGTTATTGAAAATACCCACCATCGCCTGAGTGTCAGAAGCCAAAGCGCCGTTAACATCCACTAGAGGGTCTATGTTATCTTTTATCGGCTTACGATTATTTACATATTCAAAAAACTTTTTTGGATTATGTTTACTATCTGCAGCTATAAGTATCTCTAAATTACGCTTAGCATTCCTAACTGATCTTTTAACCTGACGTCTAAGCTCGATATATCTATTAAAGTTAGCTGCCGTGCCATTGCGCTTATTAAGTATATACGCAATGTTACGCTCGTTTATGAACTCGCCTATTTCCCTAGTCCACCACTTGGGCCTACCATGATTTCTAGCGCGCTTGGGCCTACGAAGAATAAACTCCCTTTCAATATTCATAAAACTTTCTTTAAACGCCTCCCAATGCAAATTTGTGTCATTACCCATAAATAAGTTCTCAGTCCACTACTCTCATCCTATCCGCAAAACTATCAAAATTAGCCCTACGAAAATCAGGGACTTCTTTTACGTTACTATCCTTAGTGTTTTCTATCGATAACTTAAACCTAAGAATTTGATGATCATTACATCCTAAACTCTCGCCTACTTCGGTAAATGTACAGTATTACACCCGTCTCCCTTTCGAGGTGAAATTTATGTTTTTCCTATGGTTTTTGATGTGTTTTGAACGAATCTGACCTTCAAAACCGTCGGAAATGGCTCGTTTTTGAGATAACCCCCTCCCTCCAGCCGGCAATCGAAAACGAGTCATTTCCGACGGTTTTGAAGGTCAGATTCGTTTAAAACACATCAAAAACCATAGGAAAAACATAAATTTCACCTTCAAAATTAACCTAACCTAACCTATCCTAACGTAACCTAACCTATCCTAGCCTAAATCACTTATAGTCTTGTAGGCAGCCCAGGAATCACTATAAATCACAGAGCCAGGCCTAATGTACTTCTGAATGAGTGGAATGAGTGTTCCATTCCGGTAGGAAAGTAATTCAAATTCGAAATGGATGGAGCACAGTGATTGGGCAGACATGTAACGAACACACAAACGAACACACAAACGAACGTACGAACACACAAACGAACGTACGAACACACACTAGATACACACCAAAAAAATGTTTATATCTCGAAAACGAAGCATTTACGACGGAAACGCTATAGAATGAAAGTGTCTTAGAATTAAAAAATCTACTTAATGAACATATAATAATTGCTGGACGTTAGACGGGTGTAATAGTAGAATAATACCCCTACTTCTAAACTATCGACTATATTTTCGCCGTTCGTCATCATCAAATCTAAAATATTGTCACCGCGCGTTGGTTCGGTAACCATCTGTCGTAAAAAATTATCCTCCATGAACTCAATCAATCTCAAACCCTCCTCATTACCAGTAAAAGTCTCGTAATTAACATTAGGGCAGTTAAAGTCTCCGACAATTATATTATTCCGATTGTCAATAAAGTTACCAAGAAGTGAATAAAATCTACTATCGGTGTCTAAAGGTTGAACGGGAGGTCTATAAACAACCACAAAATTAAAACTAATACTACGCGCCCTAACTTCAACGCATATCTCATTAATTGCTGCCGGAAAATATATCTTAACCTCTATAGCCCTAAGGGAATTACGAATGTACAGCAAAACGCCGCCACCAATCCTATGTAACCTATCATTAGTAAAGAGTTTAAAACCCAGTATATCAAGTTCCCCTAACAAGTCCCGAGTCACGGTATTTAACCATGTTTCTGTAATAGCAACTATATCGTAGTTGCCGGAATAAATTCTTCTTCTTCCGCAGCTTATTATCCCATCTTTACATGGGGTCGCTGTTTTTGGTTCGTCTTCTCCACTCTCCTCTGTCGTATACCACGTCTTCCTCCAAGTCCTTCTCCCTGATGTCCGCCACCACACAGTCCCTCCATCTCGTCTTCGGTCTTCCTCTTCTTCTCCGTCCCGGCAACTCCATCTCCAGCACTCTGCGCCCCACATACTCCTCCTCTCTTCTCCTGACGTGTCCATACCACCTCAGCCTGGCCTCCTGCACCTTCTTAGATACTTCCGCCACCTTCACTGTCCCTCTTATATGCTCATTTCTGACCCTATCCCTCCTCGTCACTCCACACATCCATCTCAACATCTTCATTTCAGCCACATCGATTTTTCTTTCATTGCTCTTCTTCATTAGCACAGTCTCCATTCCATACAACATTGCCGGCCTCACCACTGTTTTGAATACCTTTCCCTTCAGTTTCACTGGGACCCTCTTATCACAGAGCACCCCTGATACGTCTCTCCAGTTCTTCCACTCCGACTGTATTCTACAGTTTATCTCTCTCTCTGCTCCCCCCTCTGCATCCACTGTTGACCCCAAGTATTTAAAATACTCCACCGTCTTAACACGCTCTCCACTCAATGTCACTTCCCTCCTCGGTCCTGCTGCACATCACATCTCATATATTCGGTCTTCTTTCGGCTAATTCTCATCCCCCTACTTTCCAACGCCTCTCTCCAATTTTCCAACTGCTGCTCCACCTCCTCTTTCGTCTCCCCACTCAACACAACATCGTCTGCATACATCATGCACCACGGCGCCTCCCCTCTAATCCTGTCCGTCAACACATCGAATACCACATTGAAAAGGAAGGGGCTCAAAGCTGATCCTTGGTGCAGACCAATTTCCACCCCAAAGCTCTCTGACACACCCACGCTACTCCTCACCTTAGTTGTTACTCCCCTGTACATCCCCTTGATCAGTTTAACATACTTCTCCGGTACCATCTTTTCCCTTAAGCATCTCCAAACTTCCTGTCGTGGTATCCTATCATATGCCTTCTCCAAGTCAATAAAAACCATGTGCAACGCCTTCTGCCCCTCTCTGTACCTCTCTGCCAACTGTTTCAATGCAAAAACTGCATCTGTCGTTCTCCTTCCCGGCATAAATCCAAACTGTTCCACTGACACTTCCGCTTCGTCTCTGAACCTACTCTCCACTATTCGCTCCCATATCTTCATTGTATGTGATATTAGCTTGATCCCTCTATAATTCGTGCAATCTTGTACATCTCCCTTCTCTTTGAATATAGGCACTATGATGCTGGTCCGCCACTCATCCGGAATCACCTCCTGGTCAAACAACTTCTGCATTAGATCCCACACCAGATCCACCCCCTCATCTCCCAGTGCCTTCCATGCCTCGGCTGGTATCTCGTCTGGGCCAGTCGCTTTGTTATTTTTCATCCTATTCAGAGCACGACTCACTTCCATCCTCCCCACTTGTTCTGTCATAGCTACATTTGGTAATCCATCCTTAATTTATTTCTAATACTACGCACGTTACAATGAAAGACGTTTAAATTATTTTTTACCACGGGCCGGCGTTTTAAACTATTTTTCAAATCGGGCCCGCGTTCCCCGGACCCACAACGTTTAAAGAAGGCTTCGACCTATACAGCTTTCGCACGTTTCCGTCTATTAACCTACCTACCCTAGCATTACCTATTTCATTAAAATGCACCCAATCTTTTATAAAAAAGCTAGGATCACTGAATTCGGACTGTTATTTATTTATTGGGTTCAAAATCCCAGCTGAGCCGTGAACGGCCAAGTTCTGAAGCGCCAGTTCAACCTACAGCCCAAGTTAAGCTAAAATTAAAAACTTACGGACTTGAGGTCCTATTAGGTCCTACCTCAGGGTTGCTGACTCGATGTGGGCCTACCTTAGGCCTCAGTTGCATGAATTTAAGATAAAAACAAAAGGGGCACTATTTATGGTCTTCTTTCTAAACCTTGCAACAACAACACAACCTGCACTATTGCACGATGCAACAATCTTGTATCTAAACAACCAAACTGAATTGCAAGAGAGCTCTCTATAAGACCACACCCTGTAAGTACGGCATTCCACAAACGAGTAGAAAAGACGCGCAGCGCCCCAAAAAATGATGCCACAAGAGTGCCCAAACAATGATGCCACAAGAGCCCAAAATTGCTAGCTCTAAATTAAGTGAATTTTTCACAAACCTTACAATTATGAGATGGATATATATACACCTTAACTTAATATATACAAGCAATGCTGCATCAATCAGCTTAGTCATCATATCGCCTTGGGACAACAATGGTTCTTCCTCTTCTAGATTCTCTAACACGGACCACAGCTTTACGAAGGATACATTTTCCTCAGCACAAATCTCTTCTAATTTATTATTCAAAAATACTGTTTTTGACGTAATCCTAAGACCCAACCCGTGCCTAGGGGTAATACCTAGAACTAAAACCCTATCTGAACTCGCCTTCAGGGACCTAATTAACCCCCTATATCTCTCCAAAAGGTCAGGCACTCTCGCATCGGGCCTATACGAGTCGTTGCCTCCTACCATCGTCACCAATATCGAGTGACGGGAGGCAACGTCAATCCTATCCACTTCGTCTCTAACTCTGTCAACCCTAGCCCCTGGGAGACAGACCCTCCTCCTCTTGGTTGGATGCCGTTCAACGAACTCTTTGTCCATGTGGCGCACTAAAGAGTCCCTAATTAAAATAGTTTCCCCCTCATTCACGTCCCTTTCCAAATGGGCGAAAGGGTTCGAATCCTCAATAGGGGGCGATTCCTATCACCTAACGTACGCGGCCTAGCTCCACCCTTAACTTCTCTAAATTCCTCCCCATCTACTAATCTCGGACCAACCTTAACCCCTTTCTCAACTCTATCCAACCTTCCCGACAAGCTACCTAAACTAGAAACTAGATTACGCACCTCACCCTTCAAATTACTAACGTCTTCAACGTTAGTATTGGTTCGGCTTTCGTCAACCGTAGCCATACCCCTGCCTTCATCAAGCATTGCAAGTCTTTCTGTTACCTCACGTACACTGCGTTTTATGTCAACTATTTCCTCCATTAACTCGCAAAAGAAACAAACTGATCTCTCGGTAATCGCCATAGGACCGCCGTTATAATCTTTAAATTCCGAATACCACCGGTTTACCCTACACCTAACACACGACGCTTTCTGCGACGGCATCGCGCAGTTAAAAATTAGTTTATAACCGTCACAAGTTCAAATTAAATGAAGCCGGCACGCTATGAAAACTTCTAAATCGCTAAAAACCACTAATATTCAATGACTTAACTATAACAATGTGAATATAAACGCAAGTATATAAAATTCAAAACTTTCCAAAATTAAAATTCTTAGAATATGCAAAAGTAGATGCAGTATCAGAGAGCTCAGGAAATACGTCCTTTCAGTACAGAGTCTGGCTGACGAATGATGTTTAATAAAATAGTAATGTAAATGTTGTTCCGCTAATTTTATGCCTCACTGGAGCTTAGTGTCATCTCAAGGAATTGACTTTTTTTTTACCCAAAACAGATACCTTCCTGCATTCTTTATAGGCACAATGAATATGTGATAAACTGATAATCATCGGCAGTTCTGTCACACCAGTTGCCTGCTAATGTATTATAATCTCAGGTTCTGGAAGGTGACCGCCTCCCCAAAAATTGTGCTCTAGGTCCGCCCATGATATATACAAGCAATGCTTCATTAATCAGCCTAATTATCGTATCGCTTTGGTATAACAATGGCTCTTCCTCTTTTAGACTTTCTGACATTCCCCACTGAAGAGGCATTGTTGTCACTACTTTCTGCGAGTTTAGCCAAGCTTTCTCCTGGATGCTGTGACCCAAATGCTTCATCTTAACTATTTGTGTTTTTGATGATTTCTAAAGCATAGAGTTTTTGTGTCGGTTTCTTTAATTTTCCTCTTGAAGTTTTTACCAACGTAGACCTAACTAAATTATCTTTCCCAATAAACAACTCTTTAATTATGCCAAGCTTCCAGCATTGCCTTAGTCTTTTATTCCCAATCATTATCACTTCTCCCAACTTGATATAATTTGGATTGGAGCCCTTTACATTGCCTGATGGGTAATAATTTAGTTCTGGCAAATATTCCATCTGCCACCTCTTCCATAACTCATCTTGTAGCTTTTCAAGATATTTGAACATTCTGGTTAACTCTTCTTGACTGGTATGCATAAGCTGTAAGTCTATTGGCAAACTTGGCTTGATGTTAATCGTTTACCACAAAGAAAATTATTTGGTGTTAACATAGGCGCAAGGGCTTCATTTTTTCGAGAGGGGCGGCTCGCAATTTGACCAAAAAAATTTCCAAGGTGCCCGAATTTTCCGATGTCGACATAATGAACTTGACATGGCAAGGAAATGAAAGATTTTGTTGCAATAATGCGCCTATATTCACAGAGCATTATAAAATATATAGATTTTTCATTTGGATATTTTGCCATCAGACAACCTAACGTTTTCGACTGTTGTGTTGGAGTTGTTACATCTGAGTCTAATTTTAATAAACTCCAATTTTTCCGACAGTGGTTTGGGATTGCTCGAATTTTGAGGCATTTGCCCAAAAACATTCGGAAACTTGCGAATCTGGGGGCTGCAGTCCTTCAGACCCTCCGGCGCACACGCCTATGGGTACCAATGGCTCTCCTGTAGAAAAAAATAGATGCTGGAGAATTTTAATAAACTCCAATTTTTCTGCCAGTGTTTTGGGATTGCTCGAATTTTGAGGCATTTGCCCGAAAATATTCGGAAACTTGCGAATCTGGGGGGGCTGCAGCCCCTCAGACCCTCCGGCACACACGCCTATGGCTCTATATCCTGTAGAAAAAAATAGATGCTGGGGAATTGTAATTTCATCTTCTAACTTTCACTTTTCCTTTTCTTATGGTAAAGACCATGAACAGTTTCATCCTATGGATGTATGAGTATATTTTCTCTTCTAATTAAATGCTACATCTTCTCCATGAGAAGGTGAGGATAGTCACTGTTAATCGGATTAACAGGCATTTACAATCAAATAGTTAGCTAGTTTACACTCAGACATAAAAATTGATGACAATGACACCAAGATTTTTACCTCCCAGGACCCCCAGTATATGGAAAACTGATACGTGTGGGTAGTTGGGAGGTAACGAAAATGGTCCACTGAATAGGTAGGTAGTTAATCCAACAATTATTAAACTCCTTTTATGTCAATGACTGGGTAGATGAAAGCAATTGGTTGCTTACCAGTGTGAAAAACGCTCTGTATGAATTGGTCCACAATTAACCCACCCCTTATATCTCCAGTCTAACTATAGAGTAGATTAAGTCTAGCCTTGTAGGGGTCAGCCTAGAGATTCCGGAAATGGTCCAGAGCGGGCAGATAAATTGAGGTCCACAGTAGGATTCCTCACCAAATTAGGTTAGGGCAATCTACCTTCACCTTTGTTAAGCTATGAGTTGATGCTAGGTCTTAGGCCACAATGTAGGCCTAAGTTGTCTGACCCAGCTTAATTTAATGCGTTTACTTCTAACTGGGTTAAAACACAATTAGTCACTTACTGCTAGTTATTACAGTCTCTTTTCCCCTTCTGTCTAATTGTTGAGAGCGTACTTGCTGGTGGGGATCTTTTTCCGTTGTTTGTCCTTCTCCCTTCTCTCGTTCCGTCTTGTCGCCCCGTTCCTCGTTTTCGTTCTCCCTTGTTCCTTTTTCGCGGGGCTTTTTCCACCAGCGTCGTCTTGGTTTTTTCTTCGGTTGGTTGATCGGTAATGTATATCTATTACCGAGCACGCTCTTGTCACACAGTATATAAATACTAGTGTGGAGAATAACTCTGGTGAGCAACCAATTGGTTTCATCCACGCAGTTATTGACATAAAAGGAATTTAATAATTGTTAGATTAACTACCTACCTACTCAGTGAACCATTTTCGTTACCTCCCAACTACCCACACATCAGTTTTCCATACCAGAGTTATTCACCACACTAGTATTTATATACTGTGTGATAGAGCGTGCTTGGTAGTAAAAATAAACACTACCAATCAACGAACAAACAAAAAAGACATTGGTGGAAAAAGCCGGGAAGGCTTAAAACAGAAAACCATCACTACCAGCAAGTGCACTCAGAAATTAAGCGACTAGAAGAAAGACTGGGCTCTCGGGCCTGGTTCCCCCTGGCCCCCTCTTAATACGCCACTGCTTACCTACTCAGTGGACCATTTTTGTTACCTCCCAACTACCCACACGTATCAGTTTTCCATACTTGTATAACGTTTGTACCTGTTCAGTAGGGTGGCCCACTTTTCAATTTTTTTTGAAAAGTGTAGGTGATCGTGGTTTTTCCCATTATTTGGCACTATACTAGCACATTGGTACCATTTTTACAAAAATTGATCAATATTTAGGGGTCTCGCATCGACCTTGAAATTACTAGTTTTTTTTTTTTAAATGCTGTACTTTTTAACTTTTTACTGAATCAAGATAAATCATTAAGTAGGGATGTTTTCTGAATCCCCTTAATGAGAGAAGTCGTTTGGTGTGCCTGCCAATGTCATACGACTAACGGTTTAAAGGTTGTGCCTACAGGTAATACCAATGTGCTAGTATAGTGCCAAATAATGGGAAAAACCACGATCACCTATACTTTTCAAAAAAATGAGTCACCATACCCAGGTGGAATGTATAATGTATATAGGTAATTAGAAAATGCACTATGCCTGTGCCAGGTACCTAACCTATTTCTTTTTTTGCAGATCATAACATTTTGAAATTCTGTCTGAGTTCCTCATCCTTTGTCATGGACAAATCGATGGCAACCATAACTGGAAGAACTCTTGAAGCTACAAATAGAGAGTCATCAAAAGGAAAGGTGAAAATAACATCGCTACCTTCTCTAAGATCGGCCTCGGAAATTTTTTTAGTTGGCCAACTGTCGTCCTCCATCAGTGGTAGCAAATTCCCAACAACACGGCAGGTTTTGCAACACTTCTTCAGTGTTATCCAGTACACTGCTAACAGGAAAGACGCATTCAAAGAAACCGTAAACAATGTCTTAAAGTTTTGGAACATGGCCCGCATTAAAACAATCACAAAGCTCAACTGTAAATGGAAGCTGGAGGCATTGTGGAAAGAGTGGCACTTACTCCAAAAGAGCAGAAAATGAGAAACTGATGCTGGAGGAAAATGGCAGAAGTTTTTGGACAGTGTGGACAAGCTGTGGGATATTGGAGCATCCGACGCTATCAAAGATATAAAGAAGAATCTACTGCTGTCCGACAAGGACAAGAAAGAAGACATTGACTTCTACCTCGATCAACGTGGTCCTCGGGTGGCAACGATGAGCGGGAACGATAAAGTTTTCACTGTAAAAAGAAAGCTATAGGAAGGCAGAAAACGTCCTCGCCAGGAGCCGCAAACCTCAAAGTGTGCATAGGAAACTGAAGATGAGGCCATGGAGAATGATGATACTGGCATGTCAGGAGAGTCGGAGACAGAACTAGCGTTCCCCTTGCCGAAAGAGCCAAGTGTGTGTGTCAATCTTCCTTGCCGCATCCTTAATGCACCTGCTGTCATGGAAGTGGCTGATCGTTTCCACATGTCCATTGGACATGGCTCCTTGGTACGTGGCTCCTCAGTGATAATTCTGCGTACTGCATTCACGGTAAGATCTGACATACACGGTCATCCTGATCTTGCTTCATCATTTACAGATCCCGTTTGTTTAAATTTGTTCACCAATTTTCGTATTGTCTTGTCTATTGGCCCTGGCTTATGAAATCTCCTCCTAAACTTCTCTCTGATGTCATTGTATTTCTTTCCCGTGATTTGCTAAATTACTATTGCCACACGCTCTTCTGTATTCATTCTCTAAGGGCTTCTGAAAAGAAAAATAGAAAAAAATAATTATTTTATAAAAATAGATCCTGACTTTATGTACACCCTGTATAATATATAATATATAAATATAGTTGCTTATAATTAATTAATAAGGATTATAATTAATTAATTAACATAATTAATAATAAGGAAATTTAAAAATTTGTACTAGCAACCCTAAATCTTTTTCAGATTTTTAGATTTCAATTTGATAATTTTGATAAGCATCACTGAAAGAAGATTTAATGGAAGCGATCCTTTTTTTAAGAACATCTTATTAATTAGCTAAACCAATAATAATCTTATTTTGTTTAAGCTTCAATCAGTTTGTATTTTGGGATTTATTATAATTTTTTAATAAAGAGAAAAAAAGGCATTAAGGCATAGTTATAGCCACTAAGTAACCTGATGAGTCATGTGGTGGTGACGAAATGCCTTGTTTATGAATCTCCATTGGCCTAATAAAGCTAATCGTAATCAATTTGGCCTTAACATTCCATCGGAGTCAGAGTCAGAATTATGCAAGTCAGATTTCTGGAGTCGGCAAATTTTATCACTGACTCCACAGCCCTGGTTTTAAGCACAACGTAACTTTTTCTACAACACCACAGTTTCCGGTCTTGACGATATGTACACTCCGTTTTACAATGTGGACACTTCACTACTGTCGGTAGAACACCGTGAGCACGCAGAAACTCACTTTTTTCTAAATTTTCGTAGAAAGTAACAATACAGCTTGGTAATAATCAAACAAGCACATGTCACACGAAGCCATTCCGGTAGCAAAGTAATTCAAATTTGAAATGGATGGAGCGCAATGATTGGGCAGACATGTAATGGTCAGCCGCGCATGCACACCAAACGAATGTACGAACACACTAGATACACACCAAAAAATTTTATATAAAAAATGAAGCATTTGCGATGGAAATGCTATAGAAGAAAAGTGTCTTAGAATTAAAAATCTACTTAATGAACATATAATAATAGCTGGACGTTAGACGGGTGTAATACTATAATAATACCGAAAAGAATGCGAAACTGAGAGAAATTCCATTGAAAAGAAGAGAGCTACAAAGTACAAAGACAAGACTAGAAGATATGGAAATGCAACTTAAAATGACTTTTCCACTGTGGATTAAAAATGCCAAAAAAATTATGAGTAATCCAGAAGATATACAATTTCTTCAATCTATGCAAGGGGATAGAATTGCTTTTTTTGGAGCTCATGATCAAACTTTAGCATCCAAAATGAAGCATTAATTTTCGAAAATGTGAAGAAAATGCGAGAAAAGAAAAGGAATTGAGAGACACTGAAGCTTCTTGCAGTTATGTTGAATTAGAAAGCAGTAGCACAAGCGATACAACTACCATTGAGAGTGAGTCAGAAGCTAATGATGGAGCTGAAAAAGATGGAAAATCCACACAGTCAACAGTCTGTTTAGGTACTCAAGCTATCATTCCTCATGACATTCTGAAAAGACCGAAACTTGTTTCTTTGGCATCAAGAATGAAAATGACTCTGGCACAACAGGCTGCATTCACAAAAGCTTTTGTTGAAGAATGTGGTGGTAACACTAAGGCAGTGGCAACTTCATATGCTACAGCTGATAGAGCAAGACGCGAAGTAGCCAAAAAAATTTCAAGTTCCATTAAAAAATCCTGGAATCCTCCTAAATTGGCCTCTTCATTGGGATTCAAAAATAATTTCTACTCTGCAGGATAAATATGTTACAGAAGAACGATTAGCCGTATCAGTTGGAAATTCAATGGATCTCAAACTACTTGGTATTCCATCATATCATCCTAGTGCTGGTGGTAGTGGCCAATCTGGGAAAAACTTGACTAAAGAAGTTATGAAGCTACTGAAATTGTGGAACTGCTCCGATTCAGTAGTGAACTTGGTTTTCGACACTACAGCAACCAACACGGGACATGTGAGTGCTGCATGCATAACTATCCAACAAGAGATTGGACGGCCTTTATTATGGTCTGCATGCAGGCATCATGTTGGTGAAGTTATTATGAGTCATGTGTTTCAGGACATGAAAGTAGAAACTTCGAGTGGACCAGAAATTAATGTTTTTAACAGATTTTGAGAAAAGTTTCAGTGGATTTCCAAGGATGAAAAATTGAAAAAAATTGACTTCAATCAGTACTCCAAAGCTGTCCAGGAGAATTAGGCCGGGCTGAAACTCAAGATAGAATTAATCAGAGTCATTAACAGTTGGCTTTTGATATAAAAATAAGATTCCTGAAAAAAAATAATTGGTGGCCACCAACGTGTGTCTGGCCACCCCTGTTTTTGTAAAAACATCTAATGCTGCACTAGCAAAATCAGGAAAATGGCAATCTTTCTTCTGAACATGCTAGAGAGATGGTTTGCATACCAAAAGATGCAGAATTTGATTTAGAATAAATTATTAAGAGTGATATTTTTTCATAAAACCTCTAGTTTTTTAGTTATTTTAGAAAAACTAATTTTTGGGGCCCATAGACCCCCTTTTGATGGACCTTAGTGACAAAAGAAATTCTAAAATAAGCATGATTTGGCTTTTTGATTACTAACTACCTCGACCATTTTACCCCGGAGAGTGGCAAAGGCATTGACATTGCTCATGGCATTTATAAGATCATCAAAGGGACAGAACTTGAGGCCAAATTAAACTTGGTTAAAGCAGATGGGACAAATACTAACACAGGACATACGCATGGGTCAATCAGATATTTGGAGATGTTTTTAGGGCAACCTCTTCAGTGGGATATTTGTCTTCTGCATCTAAATGAATTGCCACTTAGACACATCTTCATAACTTTAGATGGGACAACAAAAAGTCCAGACAAATTTTCTGGCCCTATTGGTTCTCAGCTCAATGGGGATGTGTCAGAATGGAATGTTGTGGACTTCAAATCTATACCTTATCCTGCATTTGTGCTTCTACCAAATGAGGTGGTCAATAATTTATCAACAGACCAATACTATGGATACTGCATCTGCTGGGCAATTATTACTGGTGAAGTGGATGAAGACCCTGCACTCTTAGAAGTTGGCCTGCTAAATCACTCTCGATGGCTCACCTTAGCCTGTAGAATTCTTCGCTTTTATGTTTCACAAAAAAGACACAGTAAGAACCTCAAAATCATAGTAGAATTCATCATCAAAGTATACTTTCACAGTTGGTTCAATATCAAGGCTAAGAAGAGGCTAAGTGATGGGTCAAGAAACCTATTCAATATGATCCAAAGAGTAAATAAATTCCCTGACAGGAAAATTAGAGAAATTTGTTATGACCTATTAAACAATAACAGCTATTTTGCTCATGGTGAAAATATTTTAGTTGGAATGCTGGCTGATGAAGATGAAGAGGTGAGAAGGTGTGCTGTCAATAAAGTTCTGTGTCTGAGGGGAGTTATAGAGGATTTTGATGATGAATCTGGTAGTAGCAATGATTTTGCAGGTGGAATAATTGAAAGTGATGATGAGAATGAAGAGGATCATGAACGTGGTACTGATGAATATCCTGCTATAGATGAGAATGTTAGGGTCTTTAGAAAGCCAATCATCAATTTCAAAGCTTCTGCATACCACAAGCTGTCTGCTATGTCCCAATGGGAAACTGTTCCACCTGTATTAAAAGAATTCAGTAATGATGAACTGCGTGATATTGAGATGGTATGGTTAACACCCCAAGTTGGTGGGAACTCCACTATTGGAAAGGATTCCTGAGAGCTCCCAAACCCCTCAGTAGGGCCTGGGAGGTTTCAGTAATCCCCATTGGGCCAGAGCTTTCTTAGAAAGCCAAGCCTTCAGAGTTACTAAAAATGTTTTTCTTCTCTTTTTAATTGATTATAACAGATTTGAAATTCTCTCAATATAGAGAATGTTAAAAAAACATTGAGGCAATCATATGCCTGAGTATAACAGCTTGGAAATTCTCTCAGCATAGAGAATCAGAAGCTTGAGGCAATCATATGCCCATATCAAGAGACGGGAAAGCATCTCACTTCTCCTTGATGGTGTGGTAGGTGATCCAGTCTTGTTTTTACCATTGGTGTTTTGTATTGCTTAACCATTAGCTATAAGAACCATGTCTCACATATTTGGATCACTTAAAGTTATCATGTAAATATCATAATCATTTCTGAATGCCTGATTTCCTTTGCAAACTCCTTGTGAAAAATGACAGCCCAATCTATAGCAACACCTTTGGCAACAACACAACGCAAGTGGTGGTCTCTTCCCCTATGGTAAATGATGTCATCAATAACTACCAATTGCTGATGATCTCGTTTATATGGTTGTAGGTTTCCAGTATATCGTTTTGCTGTCCATTGTTGCTTAATCCCCTTTTTAAGGCGACATAGGTGAGGGTCAAGTTTTTGTAAGGTTATGACATCTTCCAGTGACAATGCCCCTCCTTCTTTTGGGAGTTGTTCTCCTTCTCTCAAAGGAATCACTGGACAGATGTCCACCACAACTGATGTCAGTTCCAATTGTGGTGTAAGGTTATCAGATGGTAGATTCCCCTCCCCACTAGCCTCTGTGTCAGGTGCAAGGTCCTCCTCCATGCTATCATCAAGCAGTGTAAATTCTTCAAAGGGGCTATCAGTTTCCCTATTCACATTTAGAATTTCAGGGGAAGGCTTATCATTTGATTGACCAGGTAGGTGTATAGGGTTTAACCAATTGTAATGGATCCCAGCGAGGCACTGCAGATAACACCGATCATGGTAGTTGTCAGAACCATACTTTAAGGGAGCTCGATCTCCATGATATACCCAAATCTCTACCTTATTCATATCACTATAAACTTGGATCAACCGTGGGGTTGAGATCTGACCAACATGTTTCATCAGATTCAGCTGACGGGTGATAGCTTTATCAGAAGAGATCCCATACTTATTTTGCCTGTTAATTAGTTCTGCTACTGTTGCTTCTCTGATTTCCCTGTGATGATCCATTGTGCCACTACTCCACAAGGATAGACAATAAAAGGGAATCTCCTCCCCCTGGGACTTCAGTCTTTATGAATCCTTTTGGAGTGGCATTTGATCGGTTGTCATATTGATCCAATGATTCTTGACAATTGTCAATTGGAGACCTGGATAGTGCATCTGCGATACAATTCTGTTTCCCAGGTATGTACACTAGCTCATATTCAATGCTACTCAGCTCTTCCAGTGTGCGAGCAACTCTGTTATTTACTAATGGCATATTGTAAAGGAAGGTTAAAAGTTGATGATCAGTAAAAATTTTAACTTTAATTCCATAAAGGAAGGGTTTTAGGGTCCTCACAGCCCATTGAATAGCAGCTAATTCTCGTTCAGTGGTTGAGTACTTTTGTTCAGCCCTATTGAATGTGGTTGAAACAAAGGCTATGGGCCTATTCTTTCCTTCCTGCTCTTGGGACAAGCAAGCCCCAGCTCCAATGTTAGAAGCATCTACATGGAGCTGTAGGGGTTTAGCTTCCTTTGACCTATCAGGGTATGTCAACAAGATCGGACTAA
Source organism: Bathynomus jamesi (assembly GCA_023014485.1). Lineage (NCBI taxonomy): Eukaryota > Metazoa > Arthropoda > Malacostraca > Isopoda > Cirolanidae > Bathynomus > Bathynomus jamesi. The sequence continues at coordinate 346,107 of JAJOZX010004584.1, read as the reverse complement.
CTAAGGCCTCCTTTAGTTTATCAAACGCAGTCTGGCAACTCGCTGTCCAAGTCAGCGTCTTGCGGCCTGTAAGTTCACTAAGAGGCTTTGCTATATCTGAGCAATTTTGGATGTGTCGGCGATAGAAATTAACCATCCCTAAGAATTGGCGGAGTCTTCTGATGGTGTTTGGGATTGGAAACTTGGCAATACCTTCTAGGTTCTTTACCAGTGGGACCATCCCCTTGGATGACACCTGATGTCCCAGGAATGTCACTTCCTCTTGGCAAAGCTCAGTCTTTGAGGGTTTGATTTTAAAACCATTAGATTCCAAGGCATGCAAGACCTTTCCCAGAATTTCAAGATGTTCAGGGAAGGTGCGGCTTACTACCATTATATCATCAAGGTAGACCATGCATTGAGTCCATGGGATCCCAGATAATGCCATCATCATGGCTCGTTGAAAGGTAGCTGGACCATTTTTCACCCCAAACGGCATTCTGAGAAATTCCCAATGGGAAAGGGGGGTGGAGAATGCAGTTTTCTCAACACTGGATTCCTCCATCTCAACCTGATAATACCCTTTGACTAAATCAATGGTAGAAAAGTATTGCATTCCATGCAAATTGAAGAGAGTGTCAATCAAATTAGGTAATGGAAAGCAATCTCGTTTTGTTATTTTGTTGAGCTCTCGATAATCAATGCATAACCGTATTGACCCATCACTTTTCTTAATTGGCACGACAGGTGCAGAGTATGGGGAGAAACTTCATCTGATGATACCATCTTCCTCCAGCTGTTGGCAGTGCTCTTCAATGTCCTGCAGTACAGGTCCTTGGACTCGCCTTACTGTGATATGGACTGGAAGCCTGTGTTCTGTTTCAATCTGATGCTTGATAATGGTTGTGTGGCCAACATCCCCATCACCATGACTAATAGCTCCTTGGTGGCACAGCAACAACTGGACTAACTGGTCCTTCTGATTCTCTATGTTGAGAGAATTTCCAAGCTGTTATACTCAGGCATATGATTGCCTCAATGTTTTTTTAACATTCTCTATATTGAGAGAATTTCAAATGTTATAATCAATTAAAAAGAGAAGAAAAACATTTTTAGTAACTCTGAAGGCTTGGCTTTCTAAGAAAGCTCTGGCCCAATGGGGATTACTGAAACCTCCCAGGCCCTACTGAGGGGTTTGGGAGCTCTTAGGAATCCTTTCCAATAGTGGAGTTCCCACCAACTTGGGGTGTTAACCATACCATCTCACTCCTCCCCACTTGTTGTGGGGTGCACAACACAGGTATTTTTATCTCTAAGTACATAAGTAGTGATGAGTGATAGTATGGGACTTTAATACACTTTACAAATTATATCTTACCTTAACCTAATCAGTAACCTTACTTTTAGTTTTCCTCTCAAGTGGGGAACTTTGTACCCTAGGCAATTCCTGAGATCTGCCCTGTGACCTTGTGAATGGTCGGTTCCCCGTCTTCTTGAGGGTACCTACTTGTGTAACAACTGGTAAAGGCAGGTTTTGAGATTCAGGTGAGAACCCTCTAAAATCAATTTTTGAAGGTGTCAATGATGTTTTCTTTACCCACTTTAATACACCAGAGAATGGTTCCAGAGTGAGGGACCCTCGTCGCCTTGCGTGAGTTGGCTGATCAGTTGGACTCAGTCCTCCTCCTATGTCACTAAGGTCCAACTCACTTGTCATTTCTGAAGATTCTGGAGATTGTGTCACTGCAAAGTCTGTTTCAGGTTCCACAACAGCTAAATATGATTGATTAATTATTGGTGGCAATAAATCGAAAGGACATTAGGGGACTTTGTTTCACTGGCTCCAATTCAGAGGAAGGTAGTTCCTGCCCTGAATCAAAGGATGAGATTGCTACTGGGCATCCATTCTCTATGTCCCCATTAACTTTATCCTCCCCATTTGTCTTATCTAGTCTCGAAGAATTTCTGCTGGGAGGTGGCTGTTCATGAAATCTCTCTTGCAACTGATACAGGTTGTGGAGAGTCTGATCCAGAGTCTGCTGAATTTTTCTCAGACGCTCCACAGGTAATGGGTTGAAGCGAAAACCCTTAAAGAATGGCTCATCATGGCTTGGTTCTTCAATTAGAGATGGACCCTTACTCATCTCTACAGGTGTAGGTTGCGGTAGGGATTCAACCTCATAATGGGCATCTCCCAAAAGCCTTTGGTAGTAGCAGTTTTGTTGAAGATATGGTGGAGCCACATTCCACTTTTTCAGATGTTTGTGGTGAACTTTATAAATAGTGGGTTCCTGAGGGTTCATTGACTGAACTTGATAAGTAATTTCATTTGGGTTCACTTTAATTATACAGTATGGTCCAGCATACCGAGGTTTGAATTTATTGATGCTCAGGTTGCCAGGATAGTGTATTTTCAGCCCCACCAGCTGGTTTAAGTGATAGGGTTCGAACCGTGGGTGGCCTTCATCCCGATATTGAAGCTGATGGTGGTCTATCCTAGGGCCCTGAGGGAAGATGTGAGCCTGGGATAAGAGACAGGCTGCTGGGGAAATACCAGTCTCCTGATGCTTGGTATTGTTGTAAATGGATACCACCCTGGGCAGATGGTCATCCCAGGTCTCAACCTGGTTCAAACTCATCCGCAAATATTGGGTTAGTGTCCTGTTTACTCGCTCAACAGCCCCATTGGATGTGGGGCAATAGGGAGAAGTCCTTACATGGAGTATATCCAGTTCAAGCAAGGTATCTTCAAATTCCTGGGCTGTGAACTCAGGCCCATTATCACTGAGTAGCTTTTCAGGCAGCCTGGGCAGAAATGGATATACTCGAGTTTTGAATGCTTGTGCTACAGTAGAGGCCCGTTTAAAGCATCTCACTTCTCCTTGATGGTGTGGTAGGTGATCCAGTCTTGTTTTTACCATTGGTGTTTTGTATTTCTTAACCATTAGCTATAAGAACCATGTCTCACATATTTGGATCACTTAAAGTTATCATGTAAATATCATAATCATTTCTGAATGCCTGATTTCCTTTGTAAAGACCTTGTTGAAAAACCTAACTTCAGTTATCAATATGCATCACAATGGATTTTGAGCTTTCTCAGGCTGTGAACTAAATTGTACCTTTAACTGCCTTATGAGCAACATATTAATGCAAATACATATCCCAAAATTTTAGACCATTAATTATCATTGTCAGTTTTGCTCCTTTTCTGGCATCATTGCACTCATGGATTCCTGTGAGTCCACTGATGACAGTGCTAGGGGGATAATCTCTAAATGTTGTTGGTTTTTTTTTCTTTATCAGGGATTTGTTTTTGGCTGGGACATTTGCTTATTGAAGTGAATTTGGACAAAGCTTTTTCTTCCCCAATGCCTGCACAAATGCTGAAGCCAGTGTTCACATAATTTTTTTTGTTATAAACATTGCTTTTGTGTGTACTGATTGAGCCAAGAATACATTTAATGATTGTGAGATGAAGTGGTTTAAAATGACACATCTGGGACTTATCAGGTTTATACAATTTGGGTAACACTCATTGACCTTGCCCTAGTAACTAATATTCTTTGTTTTTTTTGCATTAGTTATGTAAGTTATTTTTTTTCTGTAAGTCTTGTCTCCTTTGTGTGGTAATGGGCTGGTGATGGCCCATAATTTAATGGTTTTATTTTATGTTGACATTTTTGTGTGTGGTATGGGACTAATGATGTTTGTTTCTTTTGTTTTGTAGTAATTTTTTTCAAGTGCTTAGTTGGTTCTGAATACACATTGGTGTATGATCAATAAAATTGTTCATATTTTCTTTAGTTACCTGTAAAAACTTGCCTGCGGATGCAGTTAACCTTGTAAGTGTTATTGTTGTTTCGTTGATTAAATTAGGCAAAGGACATTTTACTTTTCCTAAATCCTCCCACCATAAGCCGAAGAGTAAGTCATTAAAAGAGGCAGACTGGCTATGCCCCAGAGATCTTAAAGGTGAGAACCCAGTTTCAGATTGGTAGGAGCTGCCTATCTGACATAATCTCAACCACACTAAAATTGGTAACTTGCTCACCTCATTTCTCTCATTCTTAGCAGTGCAGGTGGTGCTGAAGTCAAAGGATTTTTATTAAGGCCCTCTGGGTGGTTCTCACTGGCAGCTAAATCTCCCATCTCCGCAACCAGCCACAGCTGCCGTGACCCCACTAACAGAGTATCCGGTAGGTGAGTAACACAAACGCATCTTTACACAGATACACTTACCGGCATCGTGCCCCCATTTCAATATCATTAATACCGCATTGAAACTGGATCACGAGTGCCACAGTCAGAATGTTGAAAGGCACATCAAGCTTGTCACTGAAGCATCCTTGGCTGTTGTAGGTCATGAGTGTAGAGATGGTCTTATTAGAAACAAAATTAGATCACATAAATTAATGAAAGATTTTGTGTCTAAAAAATATTTTAAGTTCTAGATTATTATTTATCATTATTTATGAGAAAATGACAATTTGTTAATTGTATAATTTAATGTTTGGCATTTTGGAATGTCAAAAAGCATTTTCAATGAATTTAAAATGGCTGATTTTGATTGCTGATTGAAAACCACTAATACATGTCAATTTCCAGTTTGAGAATGTTTTATTGTGTTGACATTCAGTCGAAAGGGGGTCTATGGGCCCAAAACATTAGTTTTTCTGAAATAACTCAAAAACTAAAGGTTTTATGAAAAAATACCACTCTTAATAATTTGTTCTAAATCAAATTCTGCATCTTTTGGTATGCAAACCTCTCTAGCATGTTCAGAGGAAGAGATATTGCCATTTTCCTGATTTTGCTAGTGTGGCATTAGATGTTTTTATAAAAATGGGGGTGGCCACAATTATTTTTTTTAGGAATCTTATTTTTATATCAAAAGCCAATTGTTAGTCACTCTGATAAATTAAAATCAAACAAAAATTATAGTTTCAGCCCGGCCTACCAGGAGATTCTTCAGGAATGGACTGATTATGCAATTCAAATAAGTAATATAGAAAAGCAACATACATGATATGACTACAAACAATTTTCTGACTTAGTTGTGTTATACTTAAATGCAGGACCTAGTGATAAGGATATAACCCTTCAGTGACCTGGTGCTATACATAGAACCAGATGGATGAGTAAAGCAATATATGCTCTAAAAATTGCATTACTAGATAATAATATCTCGAAACTACCTTCAGTAACAATCACAAACAAGCAACAAATTCTGAAACTAAGAGACTTTGCAACCTTCATTTCACTGATTTACTACCCATGGTGGATGACCTGCTCTTCAGTTTTTGATGCACCATGGCACAATTTGCAGCTTTACAAAAAGCTTCTTAGATACGAGGAAGTAAACAAGCAAATAGCAAAAAGTGCTCTAACATCTTTGAAACGTCATCTCTGGTACCTTTCATCAGAGATGATTCCTCTTGTATTATTCAGCGATTTGGTTCCAAAAAATGAACTTCGTGCTATAACAAACCATCTACTTTCCTATAAACCACACAAGATTGAGACAGTGGTTCCAGAAGGTAGACATGGATCTAGTTTTGGAGAGCCTAATTTTCCTACCAATCTACGATCGGAAACCACACTAGCTGACTTGGTTGACAAAAACTCATGGTTCATATTCTCTTCACTACAGTTAGACTATGATTTTTTAATGGTTGAGATTGTTGAATGGAAAACAACAGCATCATTTATATCTTCCAAAGAAAAACTTTTGGCTATAAATGTCATAAATGATGGCTCTGAGAGGGCAGTAAAACTATGCAGTGACTTTTATGAGGCTGCAAGGACTGAAGAACATCTTCAAAATGTTCTCCAAGTTGTAGAAGCTGACAGAAAAGCCACTCCTAATCTGAGAAAGAGACAAGCTTCTTTATCATCTGTTTTAAAAGAAAAAGGACAAAGAAGAAGAATTAAGATATCAAGCAATAAATCAATTTTTACAAGTATTTTATCATGAAATACCATTTTTAATAGGTGGAGGTGGTTGGTGGGATGCTTGGCAAGTTGGGTCCTCGTCCCGCATCCTGGTAACTCACTTCATGATTCTCAGAATAATACAAAAAAAAGTCTAAAAAGACAGATAATTTCATGAATTGAGGCTAAAACTTACCTGAAACTAACTATATTTACAATTTTTTTTTTCAAACAAAATCTACAACGCTTACACACAAGATTTTCTAGTAAAACCATAAAATTCCACAATTGTCAAATTTTCATCTTCGAGGTGGACCCACTAAATATTGTCAGAACAGCTTGAAACATGGACACTGAAGGTTTGTTGGGGATTGTAACCATAATATCATAGGGCCGAATCAATATCCGAAGTTCGAAATTTCACCCCTTATAGGCTGATGCATCCTAAGGCACAACCTTTAAACCGTTAGTCGTATGACATTGGCAGGTACACCAAACGACTTCTCTCATTAAGAGGATTCAGAAAACATCCCTACTTAATGATTTATCTTCATTCAGTAAAAAGTTAAAAAGTATGCATTTTAAAAAAAACTAGTAATTTCAAGGTCGATGCGAGACCCCTAAATATTGATCAATTTTTGTAAAAATGGTACCAATGTGCTAGTATAGTGCCAAATAATGGGAAAAACCACGATCACCTATACTTTTCAAAAAAAATTGAAAAGTGGGCCACCCTATTGTTCAGTCTGAAATAAAGTGTTTGTTTGTATTTGTAGATAATAGTATGAACCTATTTCATAAGTTAAAAATCTTTCTGCACGATTCCGACAGTCCATACAGTTTGAAGTCCTTGCTAGAGTCCAGCAGGTTCTGTAGCTATTACATGTATATGGGCTCTGGAATCTGCGTGCAGGTTCCGTAGTAAGTTGCAGAATCTGCACACAGGTTCCTGAACCACTTCGTTCCTTTAAATTATAAGGTTGTAACATACATATATTCTGCTTGATTTTTTAGTTCATTCAGAACAAAAATTAAATGACTTATAATGACAAATTCAAATGTGTAGTTTTCGAGATATTGTCATCTCGAAAACTAAGCATTTGCACAGAAAACGGATGGCAGTTTCGTACAAAACACCTCAAAATTAACCAGAAAAGTATGCTCTCATCATTTTCATTTAAACTAACGAAAATATCATGACTTAACCTAACCAATCATCAAGGGTGTACAGTTGACCTAACCAGGCCTTCAGTTGACCTAACCAGGCCTTCAGTTGACCTAACAGGTTGATATTGGTTATTTCACCTAAATATCTTCTGATCTTTTCGTATTAGGTACTCATTGTAACATTTCGGGCAAGTTAAGGATGAGAGAATAACGCCATAATTGCTAAAAACATCCAATTCTTTGTCTTCATCTAGGGCACATGACGAATGGGTCATTCTCTGTCAGATCAACCAGTGCCTAACACCCTCATCTCTCAGATTTTGCTGAAATTTGGTTTATAGGGAGTTTGTGGGCCCTGAATCTATTTCTGAAATTATAAGGTCAATCCGACCAACGGTTCAAGAGATATGACCTCGGGAAATTTGAGGTCACTTGCGAGGTTACTAACATTTGGCGACCCATAACTTGGGTAATAATGGTCACAATTATATAAAAGTATATATATTTAGAATCAGAAAACGACAAGGAATCCAAATATGCAGGTTTTAGAACTCTAGGTTGAAAAATAAAAAAGTTACACTGTAACCAAAATTTGAGGTCACGATTTGACCTCTGGGGTATCAAATGAGAATTTTTTTTTAAATGTAAAAAATGAAGGCATAGGCATTGGCTATTAGAATCAGCAAAAAAAAGTTTGTTTGTTAGTATTTTTCATGTAACTAACATATAAGTGAACACCATATTCATAAGTTGTGCGTCAATTCTACCTATTTTTTCACACTTAAGCTCACAATTTTTGCATGCTCGATGCTCTCATCAATTTCTTTTTGTGGAAAAATGTATTGAATTCTGCTGCCTCCTCTTAGGGTAGGACAACTCATTACAGTTAATATATGATGTCCTGGCACTGCACATGAATCCTTGTTTGATGGATAATAATATGCACTTGATCCTGATGACCCAGAGGGATGTAGAAAGTTCACAGTGAAATCATCAAACTCTTCACAATATTCCTCCACAATTCCATACCAAACTTGCATGTCATAAATGCAACCAACATACTCTCCTGGTTTGACACATTTTAGGTTACCAAGCATTGCAGGTTCATTAGTAAAATGACTTTTCCTTATTCTTTTCTTTTCTCCAATGCCACTTGAAATGGGATACACCATCAGTTCTTCCTTGTTTAGGGGAACAAATCTATGATATTTCTGAGTTCCAGGAATAGCCCTACTATCCTTGAATCGATGTTCCAACCGTTCTTCTGCATCTTTCAAATCAGCTGTAGTTACAAAGAAAAAATTTATCTTCTTGCTCAAGTTTTCTTCACAAAACTGAAACATGTGTTCTGGTGTAAGAATTTGCCTCTCTGTAGTTCTCTGCAAACTGGTACGAGCAGTAGCTCTTTTCACTGTTCCTCCAATCCCATCACATGCATTTTTGCCATGGGATGTAGCAAAGAAGTGCCATTCACAAGACAGACCAAAATCCTCTTCATGGTAACAGAGATTTGTGAAGTTGTATCTGTTCTTATATTGGCCAGCACATCCATCTGAGAAATAGTGCACCTTCTTCAATTGTGGGCATCTGAATTTAACATATGTCATAAGCTTCAATATGAATGAGTAAACCATTATAGTGTTGTGTTTTAGTGATGCAGATAAGAAACAGACACTAAAATGGCTAAGTTCCTGGTCTGCAGATGATCTATAATAGATGACAAAAGGGTGAACTGTACACTGTGAATTGTCCCAGTGAAACCCTTGGGCAGCATCCTGGACAATGAAAGAATAATTCTCAGAGAAATCACCTACTATAACTACCTCACTCTGAGGTGGTAGTGTTTCTTTCAACTGCTTGAAGTACTGTGATTGTTGCTGAGCAACAAAGTGATGATGAACCATGCGGGATATTTTCATGCTTAGGGATGATAAGTATTCATGAAGTGGCTCCACCTTATCAACCATTGTACAACGTCAACAGTCACCCATTGCTTGTAAGATATTTCATTTGGAGCTGATTTCACACTGTCAAGTAACTCAAGAAAATCCAGGACACCCTCTTCTCTTGGGCAATCATTGCAAAGTTGCATCATGCAAGTCTCTCTTTCTGTACTGCAGACACTGTAATCCATAAGATCCTTGTATGAAAGACCTCTTTCTCCCAATGCAGCCAGCTGCAATTTTGGATTTTGATGGTATGTGCAGACACAGACAGAATGAGTCCCACCACTACCGGCAAGCACACAATATGATGGCCGTAATTTTGCAAATGTGGAAAATCCTATTTTGGGATTCTTTTCATCATTTTTATATAGTTCAAACATCTCTCTTAAATTCCCGAGGACCAATCGTTTTTGCACCTTCATTGCACCTTCAGCACTGATAACTTTCACGCAATCCTTTTGGCCAGGACACATACGACTAACCTCTTCTGACTCATAGAATCTTCTAACTATATCTTTGTGTTCTTCAGATATCACTTTTCCTTTGCTCATTAGTGGAATCTTCGGAAGGATTCCATGTTCTGATTTAAGTGAACGGCTTCTTTTCACCATGTATGTTGTAGTTTGAAAGAAACTAGCTGTTTTTTCAATTGTGTATGGTGAGAGTGTCAATATTTGTAGTTTGTGATGGTGACATTTGCTCTCCAGGAATGACTGTTTCAATTCATTCATTAATTTGTCTAGATGTTTTTCAGATTTAGTTTCAGGTTTTGAAGTATCACTTACCTCCTCGGTAATTTGAACACCATAACTGAGTTCTAGCCTCTCCTTCAGGTGTTTCTGAGCAGATGATAGCTTACCACGAGCCTTGCGCTTTTTCTGGCTTAATGACAGCCCTTCTGAAAAGAACAGAAAAAAAGGTTTCACACACCTGAATATTAGTAATTAAATATTAATTATAGTACCTTAAATGCTATATAATTGGCTATATAGTAGATCAAACAGACATTGTAGTAAAGTATAAGTTATTATATTAATTTATTACTTACTTTTTTTAACTGGTGTTTGGTCCAGAAATGCTAGACAGTTCACACACAACAATGAGTCTTTTTTCACTCTTCCAGCACATTTTTCAACAAGTACATCAGTCACTTTTCTAAGATTGATTGTTATGCGTTTCTTGTGTTTTTGAATAGGGTTCTGGCAGTATTTCAAGTGCCAAACCATTGTATTTTGATCTGTAAAGATATAGGATTTACAATTAGGTAATATATATTTTTTAGAAAATATATATCTATACACACTTAATATTTTAGGCCTTGATAGTCTCTGAGGCTCATTAAAACACCATACCCACCAGCCACCCACAGTGCTGGCTGGAACTGTACTAACCTGTAGACAAGGAATTTTGCAACTATCTGTGTTGGTTCTGCACTTAGACAAGTAGCAACATGTTTCAACAGGTTTGTTTAGGCTACATGTGAGCTTAGTCTTCCCCTTTCACTATTATAACTATTATTGCCAGTGTAGATTAGCAGTGAAATACAATTTTTATTAAATTCTTGGAGCTTGAGGTCAAATTGATAGCTAAGATATAAAAATTCCTTGAAATGACAAGCAATTTATAAAATGGTGTTCACTTATAAGTTAGTTACATGAAAAGTACCAACATAAACAAACTTTTTATGATTGTTTCTATTAGTCAAGAACTCTGACTTTGTTTTATATATCTATAAAAAATGTAATTTTAATTTCTATAGGTCAAATTATGAGCTTAAGTGTGAAAAAATAGGTAGAATTGACGCACAACTTATGAATATGGTGTTCACTTATATGTTAGTTACATGAAAAATACTAACATAAACAAACTTTTTTTTGCTGATTCTAATAGCCAATGCCTATGCCTTCATTTTTTACATTTAAAAAAATATTCTCATTTGATACCCCAGAGGTCAAATCGTGACCTCAAATTTTGGTTACAGTGTAACGTTTTTATTTTTCAACCTAGAGTTCTAAAACTTACATATTTGGATTCCTTGTCGTTTTCTGATTCTAAATATATATACTTTTATATAATTATGACAATTATTACCCAAGTTATGGCTCACCAAATGTTAGTAACCTCGCGAGTGACCTCAAATTGCCTGAGGTCATATCTCTTGAACCGTTGGTTGGATTGACCTTATAATTTCAGAAATGGATTCAGGGCTCACAAACTCCCTATAAACCAAATTTCAGCAAAATATGAGAGATGAGGGTGTTAATTTCAATTTTTTTTGGTTGATCTGACAGAGAATGACCCGAATCAAGTTTTCAAAGTCAAAATCACACGAATGGCACGTCATAATTCTATCACAAACATCACTAAACTGAATCCAATTAGAAAAAAAAATAGCCAGAACAAAACTTAACCAACTAATTAAGTCGCAGAGTAGCGAAAAAATAACCCAATCAGGAAAAATATTTTATGAAAAAAAGTACATTATAGCCAAAACAGGAAATATATTTTATTAAAAGAAGTATATTTGAACAAATTTGGGTACTTGTAGGTTATCTCCTCCCCACCAATTTTGACAGAATATTTTCGTTAAAACTAACGAAAATATCACGACTTAACCTAACCAATTATCAAGGGTGTACAGTTGATCTATTATTAATTATAACATTGTTTGTTTCTGGAATAGTATTTACTATTTACTAATAGATCAACTGTATACCCTTGATAATTGGTTAGGTTAAGTCGTGATATTTTCGTTAGTTTTAACGAAAATATTCTGTCAAAATTGTTGGGGGTGGGATAATCTACAAGTACCCAAATTTGCACAACATAAGATATATAATATATTTTCTTAGTCAGTTTTGAATGGCAATTCAATATATTGTACTGTTTTAACAGCGCGTAAGTGGGTGAAAAGATGAATATTAACCAACAAATTAATCATCAATATAATTCCCTTCTTTTTCTATAACCTCCTCCCACCTGTAGAAAAGTATTTTTATGCCACGTTTGAAGAAATCCCTTGATTTAGAGTTAAAAAAAAGCGATCACTTCATTTTCGATAGCTTCCCTGGATTACGACTTTTGTCCATCTGGGTGTTGTTGCAAACACGTATATCAATTGGTAGATTTCGATTTTGTTGAAAATAAGATATTTAATGCAGATTTTTTACACTGATTTAAAAAATATTAGTATTTTTGGACCTTTTCCAGTTTGTGTACCGTTTTTCATATAATTTATTTTTGCTTCTTTTCAGATAAAAAATGAGTGATAATATCAATCTGAAGTGGTTGTTTGCCAACTTGGTTTCCGAGGAATCGTCAATAAAGTTTTTACAGCAATACAATGTAATTGAAGTGAGTAAATTCTGTCAAAAAAATCACCAAATGAAATTGAAGTTCCTACCCATGCGAAGTTCTTGGAGATGTCGAAAAGATGACTGCAATGAGTCCGTTTCTGTTCGTAAAGATACGTGGCTGGAAGGATCCAAAATGCCTCTTGACAAAATAATTACCTTCATATATTCATGGACAAAAGAATATACATGCATCAAATATTGTGAGCAGGAACTGGATATTGGTCATACAACCGCCGTCGATTATAACAACTTTTTAAGAGAGGTAAGTTCTTGATAACCTAACCTAACCTAACGTAACCTAATGTAACCTAACCTAACCTTCTGTTTTACAGGTATGCGCAAATGACATTTTGAAGAATCCAAAGAAAATTGGTGGGCCTAATCACACTGTTGAGATCGACGAAACCCTCTTATCAAAACGGAAGTACAATCGAGGAAGATCGCTCCCACAACAATGGATTTTTGGAGGAGTTTGCAGGGAAACTCGAGAAGTTTTCCTCTATGCTGTGCCTAACAGAAACAAAGAAACACTAGAAAGTTGCATAAAAGCCAACATTCTGCCTGGATCTACTATTATTAGTGATATGTGGAAATCTTACGATCAAATTGATAAAATCCCACATTATAACTTTCGTCACTACACTATAAATCACAGCACCTGGAACGTCTTTAAACGACAAAACAAGCTGCACAGTGGAACAAACCGCAATATGGTGGACTCTTATCTCTGCGAGTTTGTATGGCGTTGCAGACACGAAAATGATCTTTTCTTACAAATGTTAAAATGCATTTCCGAATGGTCCTTGAATAAATAATTTCAATCTGAAAATGTTTACTATGCTGTATGTAATGTACTGTAGAAAACGGTACATAAACTGGAAAACGTCCTTATTTTTTTTGAGAAATGAGTGGTTCAAAAGTTATGTTTGTTGTAATTTTGTATGGGATATAATGCCCGGTTAGGTCAACTGTATGCCCTTGATGATTGATTAGGTTAAGTTGTGATATTTTTGTTAAAACTAATGAAACTATCATGACTTAACCTAACCAATCATCAAGGGCATTAGGCGTACAGTTAACCTAACAGGGCATTCAGTTGGTTGACCTAACCAGGCATTCAGTTAACCTACAATACATGAAACGGAAAAGATCCAAATGGTGTAAGCTATGATAGGCCTAGTAACATCATAGTGTCATAACTTTGTTATTTTCTAATATTTTCAAAATGATACATAGCTGCTCGCACCATTTTTCTCTGCTCTATCGATTGATATATTTCGTTACTGTAGTGTAGCATGTTTCATGGCAATGGGTTATTATGTATTTTATCACACACAGTCATTTTACACACCAAAATACATTTTTCTAGTAGTATTTGATGTGATTTGTTCAAATATGACCTCCATTTCCGTCGGAAATGAGATCCAACAAAGTTATAGTACTTTGAAGTTTGGCTCATTTTCAAGGGAAATGGAAGTCAAAATCTAAGCCAAACACATCAAATATTACTAGAAAAATGTATTTTGGTATTAATTAACCTAACCGTGGCTAAACGAGCCTAACCCTGGCTAAACGATCCTAACCCTGGCTAAACAAGCCTAGAGTATTACCTTATTATGGATTAGGTGGTGGATACAGACGAGAGCTCATTTAGCCAGGGTTAGGCTCATTTAGCCACGGTTAGGTTAGGTTAGGTTAGGTTAATTAATACCAAAATACATTTTTCTAGTAATATTTGATGTGTTTTGCTTAGATTTTGACTTCCATTTCCCTTGAAAATGAGCCAAACTTCAAAGTACTATAACTTTGTTGGATCTCATTTCCGACGAAAATGGAGGTCATATTTGAACAAATCACATCAAATACTACTAGAAAAATGTATTTTGGTGTGTAAAATGACTGAGTGTGATAAAATACATAATAACCTGGCAATGCGGGTGTCTTGTAAAGTTTTACAATATATTCTATTAGTTGTTTGCAGGGTGAGGTTTTGTCAATGTGTCTGTTGAATGTGTTGCATCTTCAGATAATATGACCCCTGGGTCCTTCACATGATCAGTTTTTACAATATCTTTTCCTGTGGGCCCAGTGTAATTGAATTGTTTTTTAAGCATTTATTTGGTCCATACTTAATTAGTCCAAATTTGCCTTTATTGAAGGCCATATTGTTTACATCTGCCAGACATAGGCAGTAATGTATTTGAAAATACTTTATATTTAAATACAAATGTATTTACAAATACTTTTTGGAGAGTATATTTAATTATGTATTTAAATACTTTTGAAAAGTATTTTGTATTTGTAAATAGGGTTGCCAGATTTTTCAAATGCCCATGCGGGACAAAAAATTTCAGTTTTTTTTTTTAAGACCAAATTTTTTTTCAAATTGAAACGATTTCTTCAATGGTTACAACAAACAAAATTAAAAAATTTTTATTACGATAATATTTAACAATTAAACATTGTGAGTAAATTGAAATTATTATACATAATATTGAAATTCTAAATCGATTCATTCCTAAAAAATTTGCTTAAAAAATATTTTTTGCAGGACATTTTGAATGTGAGATTTTTGGATCAAATGTGGGACTGTCCTGTAAAATATGGGACATCTGGCAACCCTATATAAATACCTGTTTTTAAATACATTTTTAAAATACTTTTTTATGAACTGTTCAATTTTGCAAGGATGTACACAGTACTAACCACCCAGTATTTAACTGGTACCACAGAACACAGTAAAACATTTTTCAAGGTGCATGTGCTTCCAGAAAGTTCCAGGCTCAGCAGGCTGGAACTTTCTGGAAGCACCTTGAAAAATGGAACTTCCAGCCTGCTCTAGTGGCGATTGTCACAGACTCACAGCTGCAGTGTGGCAGCCAGCAGTCTATCCTGAGGCATCATCATATGTGATTGTGTAAAGTTCAGTGCTAACTGTGCAATTAGCCTTAGCCTATTGATCATATTAGACGAGGACAACATTTGTAACATGGCTGCAGCAAGTGGAAGTGGTGGAAAAGGTGGTGGTAAAATAGAAGTTGTTGATGGTGGAAGTGAAAATAAAAATATCAAATCACACCTGCACCCACTTTTTGATGGAAAATACTTCTAAATAACTTCCAAAGATGGTAGTAAAGTGAAGACTTTGCCTTCTGTGCCACGAAACATTTGCAGCATCTACTTCTGCAACTTCTTAATTTTATTTGACTCTAAGCTGATGTTAGTAATTTTATGTGCTTTTTGAAAAGTATCTAAATTGTATTTGAAATGTAGTTAAATACATTTCAGGAGTAATGTATTTAGTATTTAAATACTTTCTGAAAACCTGAATTTTATTTAGTATTTAATTACTTTTATTTTCAAGTAATGTATTTATTATTTAAATATATCTAAAGTGTTTACTGCCCATGTCTGACATCTGCCCATGCATATATAGTTTGCAGATCTTTTTGTAGTTCTGTACAGTCTTCTTTTTCTGTATTTTGATCTTAGTATCCTGGTATTGTCTGCAAATGATAGGAGAGAGCTTTCTAGGTTACAGTTTATATTGGTTTAGCAAATAGTGGTCCCAGTACCTACTGTACCTTTGGGCACTTTTTTTTTTTTTTTTTTTGGCAACTTAAAAGTTTTTAGTTTATGGAATAATATTCCATGGTCAACCTTATCAAAAGCTTTTTGCAAAGTTTAGATAGATGACATCAACATGTGGTTTTCTCCCAAATATTGTAGGATTGTGTTGCAATGGTCTATAAGTTCAGTAAGATAGGATCTCTTTTGTCTGAAACCATGTTGAAAGTCTTCTAAGAGGTGTTCGTTTTCTATAAAATTGACAGTGTGGCTTTTCAAGACATTCTCAAATATTTTGATAATATGGGAAGTTATGGATGTGGGTCTATAGTTCTTGGCTTCCTTTCTTTTGACACCTTTGTAGATTGGAGTAATATTTGCTTGTTTCATGACTGGTGGTATTCTACTGGTGTTTAGTGAAGATCTCCATAGGATTTGCAAAGGCAGAGACAAAGTATGTTTACTTTCCTTCAGTATCTTGGCTCCAATTCCATCTGGTCCAGGGGCTGAGCTCCCTGGTAGCTCTGCTATTGCCTGCTGTATATCTTCCAATAATGGTTTGTCTTGGTCATTTTCTTCTCTGTCCAAAAAGGTTAGTTTTTATTTTCTTTGTTACTACAGGGGCATGACTCCAGATTCCTGGGATCTTGGGAGCATTGCTCCAGTAAATTTGACCATGAGAAAAAGTAAATTTGGGTTTGGGTTTTGTTCATCCGCTAGACGCTATGCAATTTTTTTGCGTATACGTTCTTGTACAAACCAATTTTTTTAAATTACAAATTTAGTTATTTTAAGTTTAGTTGGTAATTCCATATTTAACAATTATTTTTATTTTTTGTTAAGCTTCAATGTTTTGATAATTAAAATTTTATTAAAACGTATATTTTTTTAATATAAAATTATCAGGATTGGACTATGTTCCATTGATCTCGGCCAGGTTTGATAAATTGGCCAGATAATTACTTGTGCGGTTTTAAGTAATCCACCATGACTCTAGAATTGAAAAGTTTAGTTAAGTTTAAACTTACTTTAACTTACCTACTTTTACTTACTCTTCCTTACTTTTACTAAGTTTAAAGCACTTACTTTTACTTACTTTCATTGTACTATATTTGCTTACTTTTACTCACTTTTACCATACTATATTTACTAACTTTTACTTATTTTGTATTTTTTCAGGTAGTCAATAATCAATAATGGATCCTAATATTGATGAAGTTGGAGAGAAAAGTGAGGGTGTTAAAAGGGGTTACTTTTGTGGTCAATGCAAGAACAAATATTCAAAGAAGCAAAACTGGGAGGAACATTTTAATTCCAAAAAAAATATTTGTTACAATACAAGAGGTCCCAGAGTTTGGGCCCACAGCTTAGATATTGCAGTAAAGAAATACCAGGATGAAGTGCAGCAAAGAGATATGGCAAAGCAGTCATTTAGTTTGTTCACAAAATGTGCTAGTGCTAGACCTCAGAAAAATGAACCAACTTCATCAACTGCTAATCTAGAAAATGAAACTTTTTCACTAGATGTTTCACAGACTGAAGAAAGTGCTTCTCCTCCACCTAAGAAACAAAAGGTAAGTGAGGAATCTGCGCATCAGACTAACAAAACTGCTTTAGAGGAATTTGAAAATTCCCAAATCCAGAAGACATTGAATGCAATTTTGCGCCTAACAAAAGAAACTCACCAAGCTGTTGTGGTTAATAAAGAGAAGAGTCAAAATATGCCTTCAAGTTCAAGTGTTGCATCCAAATCTAATAAAGCAAAAAGCAACAAATTTGACATTTCCATAGCCCATTTAAACAAGTGTAAATCAATACAAGAAATCCTGAACAATGATTTGATCAAATCTACATTCAAATTGGTGGAAAAGAAGGATCTAGGGCATGCTGATGATTCATTTTCAGTACCAAGTGACAGGGTTGGCACTAGTGGGCCCAGCCCGAAAAAACCCACCCGGGTTTTTTTTAAAAAAAAACCACTTGAAAAAACCTACTATTTTACCCACTTGAGGGTTTTTTCATGAAACTTAAGAAGTGCATATGCAATTATTTTTAAAAATTGTCATATAGGCGCCTATAATGATTTTACATCCAAAGCAAGCAAACATGAGTCAACAAATAGACCTACAGGTATAACTCTTTGGGTGAGGTAGCAGATTATAGAGTGTAGACATCAGCCAATCAGGGTGTTATACATCCTGATTCTTCAGTCAACTGCATCTTCAAGGAATTTTCTACTTCTTCATGGATTGTATTTAAAAGTGGACCAGACAAATTTCGATGGGAAGGTGGAGTGTAGCCTGGTCTTAGAGTCTATCATTTCAATAAAATACTTAGACTCTGCACATAGAAATGGAATATTATTTGCATAAAAGAATTTGGCTATTTTGTTATCAATGACATTTTTCTGCAAAGTTGTTGTTGTCATGCCAAAATCGCTTACTTTCTTTTGAATTTTTCTTTTTTTCATCTGTAATTGTGTCAGTGGTGGTGAGGATGAGTCTGGATCATCTGAGAGGTCTATGTCATGGCAGTATGAAGATGATGTACTGGCAGTATTGTCAGTCTTGTTTCTTGATTCCATGTGTTTCAAACATTTCATTAAATGCATTTTTATTTGCTCTATTTTATTACTTATTTCATTACTGCAATGTTTGCATCTAACTTTACTAGTCCCATCAATAATATTGACTTCACTCCATTCATGCCCTGATTTTCTTCCTGATCCAAAGGTCTTTGGCATTATTTAATGCAGTTATAACTTCAAACAGACTAATTCTGTAGGCTAGCAGTAAAGATAAATATGCTGTTGCCAGTTTGTTTTATTTAACTGTGAAATAAAAGAAAAAATATTCAGTAATATGAATTAAATAGATATAACTAGCTGAATTAAGTTCCCTTTGGGAGCTGTAATTCATCTACTTCCAGCAGAAGACACAGGGGCCTGTCTTCCATAGGAAGTATAGCCTAACAAATAGGATAATTTACCACACCAAATTTAGTTCAAATTGGTCCATGTTTTCCAAATTTTGTTGTGAAGCTCAATCTGAGAAAATAATAACTTTTTATGCTTAATTGCCTGGAAGGCAACCTTTTTGCTAAAAACAAGACAAATGTTATATTAATAGTGTACGGTACAGTACAGTATTATTATAAAAATAAGAATAGGTAGGTCTAATATGAACTACCATATGGACATATGAAAAAACCCAATTTTACCCGGGTTTTTTCGGGTTTTAGGTGAAAAAACCTGAAAAACCCACCTGGGTTGGGCTTTTTCAAAAAAAGTGGGTTTCTTGCCAACCCTGCCAAGTGATATAATGGAAAACATTGCAAATAGTGACACTAATATGCCTGATGTAGATATAGCTGTTGAAGATGATGATAATCAAGAAGATATTGATGATGCTTCTGATGATAAAATGTTTACATTATATTGCATAGCTTGCACAGACCCCAAAGCATGTGCTTCAGACAAACATTCTAACATAAAAGGTTACTTCAATGTTAAAGATTTAACCTATGTATGCAAACAAGGAGAAAATCAAGAGAGATGGTTTAGAAATCTGAAAACCCACCTGAAGAGACATTTAATTAAACTTCAGCATCATCAAAGAGCTGCTGTTTATGAAGTGATGAAAACATCTTCTCGGAACACTACTAAACGCATAGAAGACTTATGTGGCAACATCTTATACTACATAATGAAAACAAACACTGCATGGGCTCTATATCCAGTACTTCTAGCTGTATTACATAGGTCAGGTTGTGAGGTTGGAAATTTGAATCATAGCACACATGCGTGCGAGACAATTTGTGAGCTATTAGATAATCAACTTAAAGAACAAACTGTAAAGTGGTTCTTAGAACAAACTTCAGTAACAATAACAGCTGACATTGGAACAATTTTGGGATTAAGCATGCTAGTTGTATTAGTTATGAGTGAGGAAGATAAGACTGTAAAACTTGCTGGGATAAATTTAGTACGCAGCAAATCAGGAGTTTATTTGGCCAATGAAATTTTTGATGTGTTGAAGTCTCCTAATCACTTGAAACTATCTGAAGAAGCAATTAAATCCAAGGTATCTGGAATGGTTGGAGATGGGGCTTTTTGTAAGGACAATGAGCCATTTAAAAACGAAATGAAAAAGTTGTTTGGAGAAAATTTCAAATTTCGATGGGACTTAATGCATCTTGTGAACAGAGCCCACATTGATGCATTGAAGAAAATTTGTAAACTAAGTGAGCTTTTAGACTTTACTCAGAATCACTCTTCAAATCTGAGATCAGGCCTTGACTATACCAATATGGTTCTTGACAATATCATTGGTTTTAAGAGACCAAAACTCAAATCTGATACTCGCATGGTTAATTACGAATTTGATCAATTTGACAGATTTGTGGAAAATTGTGTTTTTTGATCATCCACAAGAGAAAGAAATTAGTGCCAAGTTCTATGTATTGATTTCCTATGTAACAAAGATTATGTTGCAAGTAGCTCAAAAAACCACAGTTAGTGCAGAATTTGTAGAAAATATATTTTATAAAGGAGGGAAAACTGTTATGTTAAGAGTGATGGAAACAATTTCCAAATTAGCTAATGGAGGAAATGCAAATGATGTAGTTTCTGAATTTAAGCACGATACCACAGGGCAGCAAAAGGAACTAACAGCTGAGGATTACATCCTAAATGAAGTTTACAAATACATCAAGAAACATTCTGATTACTACCAGGTTGCTGAAGTTGCTAGACCATCCAGAACCAGATCTGAAAGTAGTTTTACAAAAGACTCCGTGATAAATTGGCTGACAGAATATATAGAACAGCTGTGGAAAGGAATCACAGAGAGATTAAAGCATTTTGATAAAGATGGATCAACTGCCTGGAGTGAAGCACCAGCTGAAGGGACATTCTCCATTCTTGGTTACATTGTTGAACACAAAGGATCCATTAAGCCATCTCATTTGACTAAGCTGTGCAGAATTGTGAAGGAGGGTCCAGCTCCAGGCACTAGATCTGCTGTAATGATCACACAGAAAGCCATTGATCAGTGGCCAAGCATACATGGCGGTAAATTCACAACAAATGCCTACATGCAAGGTCTAACATCGTCCACTGTTGCTGCTGCAATGAATAAATAAACTTAAGGTGAGTTATAAACTGTACATTATTGTATTATGTTTAGCTAAAACAATTTGTAATTGGTATGTCGTCAATTCAAGAGTTTACTATCATTAACCTATCTAGTGGTGTAAGGGGAAAAAAAGTAAATTCAGAGCTGTGCTCCAGTAAATTTTTTCAAATCTGGAGTCATGTACAGGGGTACTCCAGCTTAAAGCATATTGAGATTGTAGCATATTGCCATTTCCTGTCGATTAGATGCAAGAGTTATTCCATCTTCAGCAAGCAAAGGCTAATACTTGTTTTGATTACTTTTACATAGCTTTAGTATAGCTAAAGAAGAATTTGCTATTTTCTTTTATGGTGCTAATAGCTTTGTCACATTTGTGTTCATTATCAATATTCTCCCCTTACAGCCAACTCCTTTATTTTAATTTCTAACAACAGGATCTTTTTCTGGATGTTACTATGTTTTGGATCACTTATTTGCTTTGTCAGTTGTTTAGATAGTTTTGTTCTTTCTCATAAGTGTCTTTCTGTACCTGTGTTCTTTTGTTAGGTGCTTCTTTGCAATATCATTTTTATTTGGTGTGTGCTTGCATAATGCTGATTTATAGTATGTATTATATTCTATTCTAGCATTCTTGTAGCTCTAGATTTTCTAATTCTATTTCCCAGACAGTTATCTATTGATGTCCAGTCTGACTGGTGCAGGTTTGATCAGAGTATGGCAAGTCCATTTGGCATAGGTCTTGCTTACAGTCGTGGAGAGAAGTTTGTGAAAATGTGCATGACATTATGGTCAGAGTATACAGTTGGCGTTTTAACAATGTGGTCAATTATAGTTGTATTATTTATCAGCACTAAATCTAGGATATTTTTTTTTCTAGTTGGGTGGTGTACATGCTGTACTAAGAGTTTTTCCATAAACTCATCCAGGTGTTTTGATTTGGACCTTTTTGTCCCTGATTTCATACCACCATGTATTGGTTCCAGGTGCAATTTGTGAGATTGAAGTCTTATAATGATTAAATCTCTTGTTGAGTATGATAGCTGGGCATTGTCTGATTGTTTCCAGAACTTCAGTGAGCTCTAAATGGGAGCTATCTGGGGGGGCTATAGATATTTATTAGTATTACATCTTTATTTATACTCAACATGATGAGTAAGAGTTCACAGGCTCCATTTGAGTATGCTGTGAGTAGTTCACTTTGAATGTTTTCAGGGATATACCACCAGGCAGTGATGTAGGTCTCCAGACCGATCTCGAGACCCAATTTGCAGATCTCGATCTCCACTATTTAGATCTCGGTCTCGGTTTTTCTCTTCGAGACCTTTCGAGACCGTAATGAAAAATACATGTTATTGGCATACTCATGATGTTGGCTTGGTTGAACAGACACAATTCAGAATGTTTATGAAAGTTTGTAAAATTAAGGGACTCTAGGTATTCACTAATCAGTCACCCTGTTTTGAGTGGATGTTGAATTAATGTCATATATATATATATCCCCGCAAGGGGGTTCTAAGCTCGTGCTTTTGAGTGCTCTTTGTGCTCGTTTGTACGTGCTTGTTCCTGGAGGTTTCACGTGCGCCCTCCCGGCCCTAGCACCCAAGGATGATGGGGCTCGACCCTGCAGTCTCTCTCATCCTTGGTCTTTTTCCACTTCGACTGTCCCCTCCACCCTTTCTTTTTCCTCTGTCTTTCCTCTCACTTTTTCTTTGTTTTTCCGCTGAGATATGCCCTTTTAAATAGAGGCGAATCGGTTCTTCCCGAACTTAAAAAAAAAAAATATATATATACAGGGCGTCCCAAAAAAATGTATACACACTTTAACAGCTGATAGCTCAATTGATGTTTCTTTCTTTCCAAGTTAAACCCATTAGAATTAATAATGGTAGTCAGACTAAGCTTTGAACAAAGGAAATTCATTCTAAAATGCTACTGGAAGTGTGAAAACGCAGTTGAAGTGCAAAGACAGTTTAGGAGGGAGTTTCAAACAGATCCACCAACGCGACTTACCATCACTCGAATTAGAGATAAGTTTGAAGCCGATGGAACTGTTCAGAATGTCCACAAGAAGCGTTCCGGAAGACCACGGACATTGACAAGCCCCACAAAGCAAGAAAGAGTACTGGAAACGTATCACCAAAGTCCAAGAAAATCTGTGCGGCAAGCGAGTCGTGAGGTAGGAATTTCAGAATCGTCTGTCCAACGCATTTTGAAGCGCTTGTCAATGGAAAAGTTACATTCCAAGATTAGTCCATGCTATTAATGAAGATGATCCGGACCGAAGAGTGGAGTATTGCGAGTGGTACTTGGCACGATGTGGATGTGGATTGGACGAAGGGGTTTCGTAGAATACCCTCCGCGCTCACCAGACCTCACACCACTAGACTTTTTTTTATGGGGATACTTAAAAGACAAAGTCTACGCTATAAAACCTGCAACAGTTGCTGAATTGAGAGCAGCCATTGAATGAGAATGCACACAAATACCAAACGAAATGTTTCGTGATGTTTGCGATTCCATTGCTTCGCGTTATCAGCAGTGCCTGGACCAGAACGGACGTCAGTTTGAAAACAGGCGTTGACAAAACAATTAAATAATGTCTGTAGATTCTATTACATTTTGAAAATGAAATGTATTTTAATAAACACTGCCTTTATAATTATTTAAAGTGTGTATACATTTTTTTGGGACGCCCTGTATATATATATATATATATATATAATTTTTTTTTTTTTTTTTTTTTTTTTTTTTTTTTTTTTTTTAAGTTCGGGAAGAACCGATTCCTCTATTTAAAAGGGCATATCTCGGCAGAAAAACAAAGAAAAAGTGAGAGGAAAGACAGAGGAAAAAGAAAGGGTGGAGGGGACAGTCGAAGTGGAAAAAGACCAAGGATGACAAAGACTGCAGGGTCGAGCCCCATCATCCTTAGGTGCTAGGGCCGGGAGGGCGCACGTGAAACCTCCAGGAACAAGCACGTACAAACGAGCACAAAGAGTACTCATGAGCACGAGCTTAGAACCCCCTTGCGGGGAGATATTATATATATATATATATATATATATATATATATATATATGATACACACAGACCGTGCATGGAACAAGGAACTCTTCTGGGATAATTAAATCCACTATAATCCGAATAAGTAATGGTACATGACAAATACCATAGTTTTTCTTTTTCATGATGCTAGCCCGACGTGGGCAATGGGTTACTCGCAGAGAGGTCCCATAAATATAGCTTCCCTCACCAGCTATCTGCAAAGCAGACAGGATCCAGTTTTGGGACATGGATCTAGGGTTTAAAGCAGCCTAGCCCTGCTACATTTAGAACCTCAATATAAGCAAAAGACTCGCTGTCTTCGCCAGGGCTGGCGCCAGCCTATTTGGCGCCCTAAGCAGGACTGCAGCTGGCGCCCCCACCTGCCTCCCACTTCATGATTGGGTTTGCCCACAAAGTAATCAAGGTACCATATTGAAGAAACTATTTGCCTTACACTGATCTATTTTAATTTGCTAATACATACATTTATTATAAAATTATCAAATCCTCTTAAGCTGTGGAATATCGAAAGAAAAGCACAATACAAGCAACATAAAGTGGCATGAAAAGTGACTAAAAACACTCAAAATCAAACTACCATTGTATCTGAACAATAAGCAATTAAATTAACATATGCCATGACATTCTAGATTCTGCTGTTTTCTCCTCTTCGCTATCTGCCTGCTTATAACCAGGGTTTCGGAGCCGGTAAAAAAACTTCTGGCTCCGACTCCGCCTCCGGAGCAGAAATTTTTTACAGTCTGGCTCCGGCTCTGGCTCCGGCTCTTTTATAGTAAATTCTGTTAATTATAAAATAAATATCTAGATTTATATAACTAATTGTCCAATTTAAAATATTGCACAAAAATATTTTATTATTAAATCACTTTAATACTCAAAATTTAAATTTCTTATGATTTTAAATTAGGCAAATATAATGATAGAATGAAGTTATTTAAATAACTAAAGGAAAATGATGAAAACTAAATGATATTAAATATTTATTAACAATGGTAGCTTATATAAATTAGAGAAACTTGCCTCCTAATTAGTTCAAAGTTCAAACTTAAGAATTCTCGTATGGAAAATAGTAACAATCAAACTTTCTGAGATAATATATGCATCTTTTTTTAAGTGTTGAAACTTGAAAGCTTCATGAAAGCCAACTTGGCTTGAAAAAGAGCTGAATATTTCAAAAAATTCAGTTTTTAAATTTTTAATAGGTTATATTATTTACTTAAAAAGAGATTTTCTTTTAGTCAAAAAGTTTTGTAATTTAATTAACAAAAGCAATTCAACTAAAAGTCAAAAGTTCAAACTACTAATACATATTATAAAAGAAAATTTACAAAATCATTTACCCTACGCTTATAAAATCAATACTACTCCTTGGATTAACAAATGAAAACTAATGCAAAATTTTTTTTATTCTAGCTAAGGTATAATCAAACTAATTTTAAACATAAAATCAAGATATTCTTCTTGTAAATCTGTTTCCTTAAAATATGAAAATGAAAATTACTAAGTTTATTTATAATTTTTTTTTTAAAACAAGATGGCCTCAATTATATTTTTTTAAGTGTAACCTTAAATCAGACTTTATCTTTAAAGTTCAAACTACATATTAAAAAATTAAAAAGTTTGCAAATTCAATGATACATTTACAGTATCATAAATCATAATACTCCTTGTATTAAAAAATGAAAGCAAAATAATAACTTTTGCAGAAATTTTTACTAATGTAGCTAAGGTAGGAAACTAATTTTTAAACATAAAATCAAGATATTCTCCTTGTAAATCTGTTTCCATAAAAAAAATGAATTAAAATTATTTATCTAAGTTTACTTATAAACATTTGTTCTTAAAAATAACATAGCCTCAACAATATCTTTCATACGTGCCCTTAAATCAGATTTTAAAATTTTCAGTGCTGAAAATAGCCGTTCAACACTGACTTGTGTTGAAGGCATAGCTACTAGAAGATTTGCAACATCTCTTATAACTTTAGGATACCTTTCTATTACTTGTTCAAAAGACAGTTTTGACGAACAGTCAAATTTTTCAATCTCAGGAAAAGATTCCTCAACTTGCAATTTGAGGGTACACATTGGACTGAGAGGTGGTATTAGTTCACTTTCTAAATGAGGACATTTTGATTTCTTACCATGTTGAATATCAATAATTTTTTCAAAATCAAACTCGCTGACATCAGAAGTGGTGGAAGGAGATGATGAATTTGATGATGATGCAATAATCTCGGTTCCACATTCCTCTCTTAATAGAGAGACTTTATTTGAAAGGTCTAGGTTACTTTTCATTCTGATTGCTATATTGCATAGGGCATCCTTGGCTTTAACTACCTGTTCAGATGTTAATAAGCATCTATATCTAGGATCTATATAAACAGCAGCAAGCAATACTTCATTATCAAGTAAAATATTTTCTCTCCTTTCCATGGAACTTTTAATGTCATCAGCTATGGTGCCTTCTATCTTGGAAAGAAAATACATC
Organism: Bathynomus jamesi; assembly: GCA_023014485.1. NCBI lineage: Eukaryota > Metazoa > Arthropoda > Malacostraca > Isopoda > Cirolanidae > Bathynomus > Bathynomus jamesi. Next base: position 319,470 of record JAJOZX010004584.1, on the reverse strand, counting down.
AAAGATTTCCACTCTTTCAAAAATTGACCGGGAGTCAAATCTTCACTTTGAATTTTTTTTGTTACTATATATCAAAGCTGGGCACTTGCGTTTTTTTTTGCGGTACTGCGGTACTACCGCACTACCAAACCGGTACCGCATAACGCAGTACTGCAAAGGATCGCTGAAAGTACAGCAGTACCGCTACCGCATTTTTTGCGTTATGCGGTACCGGTTTGGTAGTGCGGTAGTACTGCAGTACCGCAAAAAAAACCGCAAGTGACCAGCTTTGCTATATATGGCTGGTACAGTACTCTTTCCAATCTTCTTGCTTGTTCCCACATTATTTCTGAAAGATTCACATTTGAATTTGCCATGTCCAAGAGTACAGGTTTTAATTCTAATAAGCGCTCTATCATTAAATAAGTGCTGCCCCATCGAGTAGGTTGATCTAAAATAGCAACCTTGCCTGCACGTCTTTTAATTATTTCTTCCACTTTTGGGTTTCTTGCTGCTACTACAACCTGTCTCAACTTACCTATGAGAGAGGTAGCATGTTTATCTCTCAATCCATCGCAAATAGCAAGTTGCAAGGTATGTGCACCACAACGCATGTGGTTGATTCTGGAGAAGTGTGAAATTTCAGATACAATACTGTCAATTTCTTCTACACAAGATGCCACTTCCTGAGTGTCTGTTGAATCATCATGATGTTCACCAAATGTTTGTATATCATCTTCTGAAGTTGCCTCTTGATTATCATTCAACTTCTCAACAGTTTTAATCATATTTGATGCATTATCACTGACAATGCAGAGCACAAATTCTTTCGGTATGCCATACTCTTCCAGAGTTCTCATAATTAGATCATGCAGGTAGTTACTAGTTTGCTGAGCATGTGTATCTTTTACTGCTATAGTGCGGGTGAGGATTTTATTATCATCATCAATAAATCGGACATTGATGGCAAAATGATATGTCCGTATTCGTGTGCAACCATCAACTTTTAAATATATGAAGCGCCCTTTTAATTGCTCTTTGAGAGCAAATTTTTCTTCTTTTGATTTTTCTATCACTAAATGACGGATATTGTCTTTATCTAAACTAATCTTGAATTTCTGAGCCATTTCTTCTAGTAGACTGCGCATAGCTGGCTTTTCAAACATAGATAGAGGCATAGAATCTTTAACAACTAACTCAATTATGCTATTTTTAAAATTATCTGTAGTCATTGAGATAGTGACTTTTTGAGACATCAAAAATTTAGTAATGTTTTGCTGGTTTGCTTTAGTTTTTGAAATGGCAGAAGTACTGGGTCTTGAAAGCTCAAGCATTTGCTTCTTTTCTTCCATCATTTTTGATATTTCAGGATGTAATCGACTCAAGTGTCTTTTCAAATTATATGCTCTTGAGGAGACATCAGGCTTTTTGCTTTGAGGCTTGGTAATTTTAGTTCCACACGTTGAAATATTTCCCGAAGCATCAGAAACTTCACAAATACAAACATAGTGTTTCTTATCTGAACTTTCAGTAAAATACTTGAATATATCAGACTTCTTTATTGAATCTCTATCCATTATGAAGGGTCATAGACTGATAATTATAATTAAAGAATCAAGTACAAATTACAAAGAATCTGAAAAAAAAGAAATTTAGCAATACAAGATAATTGACCTAAAAATAAAAATAGTTCAATCCAAGTCAGAAGGACCAACCTTACTAGGTATGTATCTAGGTAGTTACCTACTTAGATAAATAGTTAGTACCTACCTACCTAAGGTCTCCACCGCCATAAAAAATTTTTTACCTATATAATTAAGTGTTGTTAAGACAAATCTTCCCAAATATTTAATGGTTAAAAAATGGAAATTTGCAGATTATTCCTGCAACTCCCCACACCTCCATAAAATCCAAGAATCCTATGGTACCATTTTTCGTAATATATTACAAGAATTATAATTTGCAACTAAACCTATATTTAACAAATAACAATTTAGGTAGCAATATATCGCCCGGAGCCAGACCATGGAGCCGTATTTTCAAGGTTTCTGGCTCCGGCTCCGGCACTGGCTCCAGGTAAGCAAAATTCACTGGCTCCACCGACTCTGGCTCCGAAACCCTGCTTATAACAGTTAAAGCTTTACTCTTCTTGATTTCCTGGAAGCGGATTCGTCGATTACATCATCATACAATAACTCCCTAGACACTGCATGGTTCACACTGATGATGGCCAGCCCACTAAGACGTTCCTGCGCCATTGTGGATCGCAAATAAGTTTTTATCAGTTTTAGCTTAGAAAAGCTCCTCTCTGCTGCTGACACCGTTACAGGGAGAGTTGCACAGATCCGCAGAGCTACCCACAAATTTGGGAATACTTCAGTAAGTTTCTTTTCATGCAGGAAGGTAAGAAAATCCATTGTTGTCATTCTCTTGGAAGGCAAATCTGGGACACACTGCAGCTCCATGGCTAGTTCCCTTCCATCAATGTCGGAGTGTCCCTCATGAATAAGCGTGTTGCTGAGGGTTTGGCAGTGATCGACGATGTCTTTGTCAGACATGTCAATGAACCCTAACAATACCTTGAACTTTTCATTCACTTCTTGAACCTCTCATTAAGAGAGGAAATCGCAGTGTCCACTACCACATTGAAAAATGTAGTCTCCATCCTCTTGAGTGGATCGCTGACAGGTTCGTCTGCACACTCATAGCTAAAGTGGCAGTTTTTAGTTCTTAGTCTCTTCTGTTTCAGCACGGTGTCTACATTCATCGCTTCACAGATTTCTTTAGCAGTAGCTAGTGCATCAGCAAAACCTGTATTTCTGTAGCTGACAATATTATCTCTGGTCTTCTTAAGCAGATCAACAGCCACGTCGAGCTGCATCGTAATCGACTGCATTAGTTTGCTCACGTGCTGAATTTTGCTGAGTATATCATACCACACAACTGAGCAAATGACAAAACGGTATGACCCTACTTCCTCTGCCAACGATTGAGCCTCAACTTTGATGACAAGGGCAGTTGCAGATTCTCTGAGCTCCAAAAGCGCTTCCCTGATTTGCGCAGGTTGATATCTAATTTCCTCCACACTTTTTACTCGGTTTTCCCATCTGACGTCTGACCACGATTTCAGAGTAATATTGACATGTTTTAAAAGAACTTGCCACCTTTGAGGGGAGACGGAAAACAATGTGAATACTTTCGTTAAATATCCAAAGTAACAAGTTGCATCTTGGGAGCTCTTGGCAGCGTCAGCTAACATCAAGTTCAAATTATGGGCACCACACGGGACGAATAAGGCCCGAGAATTCTGTTGAAGAAGCCTGCTCCTTTATTGTTGGCTTGTCTTCAAGTGCCACTATCCTGATTATGACAGAAAGTTGCTCTTTGTGACTCAAATCAGGGGTGCAGTCTAAAATAATAGAGAAGTATTTCGATGTTTTGATATCATCCACGATTCTCTCAGTAATCTTTGTGCTGATAATGTTAATCAGTTCATTTTGGATCATTTGGCCAAGGTAGTGAGTGTGAATGCCTGCATTACTTTCAACCCTACTTAAGTGATTCTTCATAACTGGATCAAATTTAGCCAAAAGTTCCACTTCTTGGAGAAAATTACCATTGGATGGACAGTTAAGTTTTTCGGTTGACCCTCTTAAAGCCAAATTTCTTTCAGCTAGAGACTGAATAATCGCCACTAGTCTAGTGAGGACTTGGCGCCACCTGTTCCTCTCAGCCATTAACAGTTCCATTTCCCGTTGGTCTATCATCCTTCCTCTTGCAATGTTGACCTCCAGTTCCTTCCATGTTGTCATATTTTTTGTGTGTTCTATGCTACTTTCATGTGTGCTGAGCAAATGACTGGCATTTTTCCAATCATTGATGCCTTCTTCAGCCATTCTAACATGCTTCGTAGAAAACATTTTACAACAGAAGCAAAAAAGTTTATCCTGTTTCACCGAATAAATTAGCCAACTTCTTTGGATCTTCTCACCATTTACTAAGATTCGGCGAAAGTAATCATGTTGACATCTTCTCCCATCCTTTTTTGGAAACACATAATTAGGATCAACCTGGTAAGGTCCTCTGCGAACAAGTTCTGCTTTCTCCTGATTGGACATTGAGGATGGCCAGTCAGTGGGGTCAACAGGTGCAGCACATTCGAGCTATGGTGGTGACACTGTATCTGTTGGCTGTGAAGAATGGAGCTGTGGTGGTGACACTGTATCTGTTGGCTGTGAAGAATGGAGCTGTGGTGGTGACACTGTATCTGTTGGCTGTGAAGAATGGAGCTGTGGTGATGACACTGTATCTGTTGGCTGTATTGCGGTGGTGTTATAGCTGGTGGGAACCCCATCACCGTCAGAAGTTCCAGTTGAACGTGGAGATAAAAATTTCAGAAGGGCACCTGTAAGAGAAAAATAGCATGTTGATATTAGCCCATGATTATACAATACAAAGACAATAGTAATTTACTAAGAGTAGAAATGAACAAGTGTTTCATTTTATAGGGCCAAGTCTGAAAAGTGAAAACTATGCACATTCTCTCTTTGATTTATCATGAAATACATTAATAATTCAATAAACACAGGTAGTCCCCTAAAATCATCACGTAAACACAGGAAATATCATCCGATAATAATTTAGAGGGGTACAAGATTCTTGGGTGCCTTATAGGTTAAAGATAAACAATATGAACATACCTTTATTCTTTGCCCACTTCTCCTCTTCCACTTTTTTCCTTTTCCTTCCCTGAGCACCAGATAGCTTCTGTCTTGTTGACATTCTAACACAGTAGCTAATAATAATTTGTATCCAACCAGTACTTATTGACACACCTAAAAGAATTCAGCAATCATTAATTGTTCTGACATTTCAACAGCATGAACATAAATAACTACAGTTGCTATTAATACCAACTTAACAAGCAATGAAACTGCACTGTTCGTTTCTTCATTTCACAAATCTCTGCTCATACACAAAAGATGCAACCAATGTCATTCACCTAAATTAAAGGTCATGATAGTGAAAGTTCTATAATGACCCAATAAGATGAATAAGTTAATTATGTAAATATCAGTCAAGCTAAACTGGTGTACATACGTCGTACAACTTTTCATCATTTGTCTATGCTTCTCATTCCTTCATTATTTTTTTCATGTTGTTCTTACATAATACTATCAGACGTGCACAGGGTGGGAGGCGCTGGCGCCCCCCAGATCTTTGGCGCCCTTAGCATTTACTAACCTCGCCTAATGGAAGCGGCAGCCCTGGTCTTCACGTCAGATTGAATACATAAAAAACTCAGGGGATCATTCTGAGTTCATTCCTATATATATATATATATATATATATATATATATATATATATATATATGATACACGCAGACCGTGCATGGAACAAGGAACTCTTCTGGGATAATTAAATCTACTATAGTCCGAATAAGTAATGGTAAATGACAAATACCATAGTTTTTCTTTTTCATGATGCAAGCCCGACGTGGGCAACGGGTCTCTTGCAAAGAGGTCACATAAATATAGCTTCCCTCACCAGCTATCTGCAAAGCAGACAGGATCCAGCTTTGGGACATGGATCTAGGGTTTAAAGCAGCCTAGCCCCATTACATTTAGAACCTCAATATAAGTAAAAGACTCATTGCATTCACGTCGGATTGAATACATCAAAGAAAAAGGGGTAACTATTATATTTTAGCCAAAAACCAAAACTTAAACCTCAACTGGCAGAATTGAGCGTCCACTTTTCAAGGCACATAACATGTCCGTTTCAAGCTGGGAATGAACTCAGAATGGTCCCCTGAGTTTTTTATGATACACACAGACTGTGCATGGAACAAGGAACTCTTCTGGGATAATTAAATCCACTATAATCTGAATAAGTAATGGTAAAGTTATGACAAATACCATAGTTTTTCTTTTTCATGATGCTAGCCCAACGTGGGCAACGGGTCACTCGCAGAGAGGTCCCATAAATATAGCTTCCCTCACCAACTATCTGCAAAGCAGACAGGATCCAGCTTTGGGACATGGATCTAGGGTTTAAAGCAGCCTAGCCCTGCTATATTTAGAACCTCAGTATAAGCAAAAGACTCGCTCAGGGGTCAGGGGACCATTCTGAGTTCATTCCCAGCTTGAAACGGACATGTTATGTGCCTTGAAAAGTGGATGCTCAATTCTGCCAGTTGAGGTTTAAGTTTTGGTTTTTGGCTAAAATATAATACCGTAGTTACCCATTTTTCTTTGATGTATTCAATCTGACGTGAAGACAGCGAGTCTTTTGCTTATACAGTCAACCCTCATTATAATGGACTAATAGGGGGGAAAAGGTGTCCGTTATAGCCGATTGTCCGATATAACCGACATTACTGGTAACCTACGGTATACGTATACGATATGGTAATGGAGATACTATATACAGTACTGTGCACTGTCTGCTGAACACGATACATAATAAATGATACAGAAAATAATGAAATATAATAAAAATATAAAAGTTAGCTTGTCCTTGGCCTTACGAATGTCGGAAACAGTTTGCTTTTTCACGCCATACTCCGCGCACACCTTGGCCACCGAAGCACCCGCCTCTAACTTCTTGATTAATTCCAGCTTCTGGGTCACCGACAGGGTCACACGCTTCTTCTTTTCCTGGTTAACATCGCCAGTGGTGTGTCCGGTTTATCCGATATCCGCTCTAACGGGGTCCGTTATAGCGAGGGTTGACTGTATTGAGGTTCTAAATGTAGTAGGGCTAGGCTGCTTTAAACCCTAGATCCATGTCCCAAAGCTGGATCCTGTCTGCTTTGCAGATAGCTGGTGAGGGAAGCTATATTTATGGGACCTCTCTGCGAGTGACCCATTGCCCATGTCGGGCTAGCATCATGAAAAAGAAAAACTATGGTATTTGTCATTTACCATTACTTATTCGGATTATAGTGGATTTAATTATCCCAGAAGAGTTCCTTGTTCCATGCACGGTCTGTGTGTATCATAAAAAACTCAGGGGACCATTCTGAGTTCATTCCCATATATATATATATATATATATATATATATATATATACACACACACAAACTCAGAATGGTCCCCTGAGAAACTTATATATTAAACACAGACCATGCATGGAACAAGGAACTCTTCTGGGAAAATTAAATCCACTATAGTCCGAATAAGTAATGGTAAATGACAAATACCATAGTTTTTCTTTTTCATGATGCTAGCCCGACGTGGGCAACGGGTCTCTCGCAAAGAGGCCTGGTGAGAGAAGCTATATTTATGGGACCTCTTTGCGAGAGACCCGTTGCCCACGTCGGGCTAGCATCATGAAAAAGAAAAACTATGGTATTTGTCATTTACCATTACTTATTCGGACTATAGTGGATTTAATTTTCCCAGAAGAGTTCCTTGCTCCATGCACGGTCTGTGTTTAACATATATATATATATATATATATATATATATATATATATATATACAGGGTGGGCCGTAAGTTTCCATACATAGGAAAAATAAACATTTTTTTATGGACAACCATTTTTATTTATATAATATGCTCTACATGGTTGCCATTGTTTTGAAAACACATTTCAATACGTGTTCCCCACTGTTGATGAACACGCATTAGCACAGTTGATGTTATGCTTGTAATGGCGTTGGTGATACGTTCCTTTAGATGATTTATGTGTCGTATCTTTTCCTGATACACCATGGCCTTCAAGTGCCCCCAAAGATAGAAATCAAGGGGGGTGAGATCTGGGGATCTGGGAGGCCACTCCACAGGACCATGCCGACCAATCCAAGCATCCGGAAACTGCTGATCCAAATACCGACGCACGTCAAGACCATAATGAGGTGGAGCTCCATCTTGCTGGAAGTAAACTGGGAAGTTACCTTCCTCGTTTAGCAGGGATGGGAAAATCTCTTCTTGCAACATGTTAAGATACCTTTCGGCATTAAGATTTCCACTGACAAAAATTGGTCCAATAATTCTGTCACCCCATATCCCGGCCCACACCATCACTTTACCGGCACCTTGCATCTTCATCGGACTCAGCCAGTTAGGGTTAGCATTACTCCAATAACGTATGTTTTGCCGATTAACCTCTCCATTGACGTAAAAATTTGCTTCATCAGTAAACAAGATCTTACGTCAACGCATATTCTTAGGGTATCTGAAACATAAAAACAAACGTTTAATTTTTCCTATGTATGGAAACTTACGGCCCACCCTGTATATATATATATATATATATATATATATATTATATATATATATATATATATGATACAGACTGTGCATGGAACAAGGAACTCTTCTGGGATAATTAAATCCACTATAGTCTGAATAAGTAATGGTAAATGACAAATACCATAGTTTTTCTTTTTCATGATGCGAGCCCGACGTGGGCAACGGGTCTCTCGCAAAGAGGTCCCATAAATATAGCTTCCCTCACCAGCTATCTGCAAAGCAGACAGGATCCAGCTTTGGGACATGGATCTAGGGTTTAAAGCAGCCTAGCGCCATTACATTTAGAACCTCAATATAAGTAAAAGACTCGTTGCATTCATGTCGGATTGAATAAATCAAAGAAAAAGGGGGTAACTATTATATTTTTAGCCAAAACCAAAACTTAAACCTCAACTGGCAGAATTGAGCGTCCACTTCGGGCTTGCATCATGAAAAAGAAAAACTATGGTATTTGTCATTTACCATTACTTTTTCGGACTATAGTGGATTTAATTATCCCAGAAGAGTTCCCTGTTCCATGCATGGTCTGTGTGTATCATAAAAAAACTTAGGGAACCATTCTGAGTTCATATATATATATATATATATATGTATATATACTGTATATATATATATATACTGTGTATATATATATATATATATCCCCGCAAGGGGGTTCTAAGCTCGTGCTCTTGAGTGCTCTTTGTGCTCGTTTGTACGTGCTTGTTCCTGGAGGTTTCACGTGCGCCCTCCCGGCCCTAGCACCCAAGGATGATGGGGCTCGACCCTGCAGTCCTTGTCATCCTTGGTCTTTTTCCACTTCGACTGTCCCTCCACCCTTTCTTTTTCCTCTGTCTTTCCTCTCCCTTTTTCTTTGTTTTTCCGCTGAGATATGCCCTTTTACATAGAGGCGAATCGGTTCTTCCTGAACTTAAAAAAAAAAAAAAAAAAATATATATATATATATATATAATATATATATATATACTGTATATTATATATATATATATATATATATATATATATAATATCCCCGCAAGGGGGTTCTAAGCTCATGCTCTTTGTGCTCGTTTGTACGTGCTTGTTCCTGGAGGTTTCACGTGCGCCCTCCCGGCCCTAGCACCCAAGGATGATGGGGCTCGACCCTGCAGTCCTTGTCATCCTTGGTCTTTTTTCTACTTCGACTGTCCCCTCCACCCTTTCTTTTCTCTGTCTTCCTCTCACTTTTTCTTTGTTTTTCCGCTGAGATATGCCCTTTAAATAGAGGCGAATCGGTTCTTCCTGAACTAAAAAAAAAAAAAAAAAAATATATATAATATATATATAATATATATATATTTATTTATTTATTATTTAGACCTTATGCTAATTGCCATGCCTCTGTTTATAGTACGAATATGTCAATTTATTTTTCATAGAAATGGTGTTGGAAAAATGCTATACAGGAAACTCAAGCACGGAGAATGAGCAGATACAGAGAGACCGCGCTCATTCTCACAGCAGTGATGACAAAATAAAACAGAGTCAAACCAAAGTTCTGAGACTAATGGCAAAATATCAAAGCTATCTGTCCAAGCAGAAGAACGTTGAAAATGGGAAGATTTTGAACCGCAGGAAACAGTTGCGGCGGTACCTCTTAGAGATTGATGAATCTCATATTTTAGACAACTGCTCTCCAATAAAGTTTTGGCACCAGAAAAGGGATAAATTCTCATCACTGGCCAATATTGCCATGACTGTTTTAACAGTGCCTGCCTCTAGTGCTCCAATTGAGCATGTATTTAGCCATGGAGGCATAATAATGAGGCCCCACAGAAGTCGAACTTCAGCAGATCTTCTGAGCATGCTGATGTTCCTTAAGTGTAATGAGCACTTATCATGCTTTAAATAAATGAACAAGTCAAACTGGGTAGTGGGTACGTTCATTAAACCTTCTGTAACAGATATAAAAGAAGTAAATAAATAAAAAGTACGTATATATATATATATTCATTTGTTAATTTATAGGCTACACTTTTTGCATTCAACACACTACATCTGAGAAAGTAGTTATTAGTTTATTAATATACCTAACATAGTCTAATTTCCATAGTAGTGTAAAACAAATTGAAAGGGCATGAGCTTGGTCTCGATCTCGGAAGGTAGATCTCAGTCTCACAGGATCAGGTCTCAGTCTCGGACTTGGTGGTCTCGACTACATCACTGCCACCAGGACACCACCATTTAGACAGCCTTCCCTGTCACATCTATGGGTAGTATACCCTTCAATTGTAATTTCACTACTTGTGATCATGGGGTTCAGGTGTGTTTCTGTGAGGGCTATAACTGTGCTAGTAGTGTTTTTCACTAGGCTCTTTAGATAAGGTACTTTGATATGGTTTGAGTTTTGGGTAAAGGCCCTGGATATTTAAGTAAATTATTAATACATTTATGGAGTCATTTGTTTCATCTCCCAAATGTAGGACATTTGTGGGGTTTCTGTTATGGGGTCTCATTTGCTTTTGTATTATAAGGAGCACAAGTGAGCTTTGGATGTCTTTCATTTGGTAATGAAACCCCAATGGGGTTTCCTGATTGCTTGTTGTACTATTATCACCAGTAGGCTTACCTGGACTTGCTACATCTGCATATGATCTGGGAGGGGGAACAGTGGTGTGTAATCGGTTAATATGTTTTAAATGACATGGGCTGGACCTGTAAATCAAAATAACTTTTTATGAGGTAGTTTTAGTAGCTTTATTCAAATTTGTCACTCACTTTTTGTGCAAAATATTGTAGAAAATAATAATATAAATATATACTGTATATATTTAGTGTATTTGTAGTTGGGGGTGGTATGACATCATGTTACTCTGGGACTTAATTAGTTTGTTGGTTTCTGTTCTGGCTATTGTTTTTTCTAATTGGATTCAGTTTGGTGGTGTTTGTGATAGAATTATGACATGCCATTCGTGTGGTTTCAAATTTGAGAACTTTATTTGTCATGTGCCCTAGATGATTAATTGAATGCCCAGTTAGGTTAATTGAATGCCTGGTTAGGTCAACTGAATGCCCAGTTAGGTTAAGTCATGATATTTTCGTTAGTTTAAGCAAAAATGATGAGAGAACTTTTCTTGTTAATTTTGAGGTGTTTTGCATGTTTCCTGTGGTAATGCGTCTTTTATGAGATCTCTTAACATGAATATGTTAGGTTATGCTTTATTGTATAAAATGTAGTCAAAAATATATTTTTCAAGTGTATTTTGGTGTACTTTGGTCAAATATGACCTTCATTTCTTGTGCAAATGAACAGAAATACAGTTGTCATTGCATGGCCCAAACACATATTTCTGTTCATTTGCACAAGAAATGGAGGTTATATTTGAACAGAGCACACCAAAATACACTAAAAAAAATGTATTTTTTATTTCAACTTCAGGCTGTCATTTGCGACATAATTACCATGTAATCTTGGGGTTCTCTTGCATCCCCTGGACCAGATGCGTTAGGAGGATAGCAGGCCCACTATCTTGATATTCTCTCCAGTGATTTTGGTGTGACTGCATTTGAAATGTTCCCTTCAAGTGGGTCAAGTTATAGTTTTAATCAAAATAACAGCTTTCCCACCATGAGCTCTGGCAAATTTGAGGATGGAGATAGGGGCATCTGAGGCATTCCATGTGAGACCATGTCAAGTGTACACACCTTATGTCAGGTCATCTCACTGATTTTAATGATTTTTGGTGTGGTAGTTGGGTATGATGAGTAATGAAGCATGGCCAAATTTTAGCCACTTGGGTCAAATAATTTGGGAGTAATGACCCCCCCCAATTTGGGGTCAGCAGTGTAACCTCATGATTTTGAAAGGTCATAACTCAGGATCTAATGGATGGATTTTAATTATTGTGGTGTCAAAATGCTCAGAAAAGACAGCAGAATAACTTTAATTTTATGCACAGAGTGCGTACATTCCATTAAAAAAAAGTTGCATTTATATTTCATTTTGACCTTGACCTCAGGTCAGAGTTCAAAATTGAAGGTCATGAAAATTGGCATAAGTAAAGACTTTTAGATGAAGCATATTCAAACAAAAAATTGGAGTGGGATCTCCATGGGCTTGCTTTCCACAAGCATTTGAAATTGTGCATGTTGAAAATTTTGAGCATTTTATTTAAGATAACTTCACAAATAGTTCATATATATGTATGTATATAAATATATATGTATATGTATAAATATAGCTACATTCATGGTTTGATAAATAAACTGTATGTATTAAGATTTTTGCAAATATTAAGGTATTTGCTGCTCTAAAAGAACAATAATTTTCATCACAGTACCTATATAATTTGTATATTTAATCATGTTAAATTTGTGTGTTCAGGTTTTGACTATATGCTGATAAAATGTCATCAAAATATTGTTGTGATCTATTCAATTCCCACAATAAATTAAAATCTTCTGATCTTCAGCTTGCTTCACAATCACTGATAGAAAAATTTCCATATCATTTCAAGCCAGGCCAAAAGTTATGTTTATCATGCAGAAATTTTTTTTTCCTTACAGGTCATTCCACATAACTGTCATCCTGAGGCTGAAATGTTAAAATTTAACAAAAAGCAACATATTATACATCATTGGAATGGGAAAAGTGTGTGGTTTCCAAATCTTTTTACAGATTTGTGCTATCTTTATTGGTTTTGGAGATTTGATGTTTTATGTGAAGACAAGTTATACAGTAAGCGTTAAGTGCTAAAATTTAAACCTTTAAGTTCCCCAAATTAGTAGAAACCAAAATGTGCTGACTAAATTTTGTTATGGGATTATATAGATACATACATGTAGTGTGTTATGCACTATCACTATTGTCTTCATGTACCCAATGAAAATATTTATAGGTAGCTTCCCAAAATATTATACTGTTACGTTATGAGCGACACTTTTTTGGTTGTTTTTCTTCTCAGGTCATCTGATTTGTAGGAATAAATGAAACCTATTACAATTCCTCTTTTAGTTAGTTTCCAGGTATGTGTAACTGGCGTCACTTCAGAAAACATGTTCTATTTATTTAGGTTAGACCACATTTACAGTGTGGTTAGGAGCGACACATTTGGTGTTGCTCGTAACTATTGTAAATCATGTTACGAGTGACACCACAATTGTGGTGCCATTATATGCAAGTGTACATAATTATAATAGATGTTTTGTCTATTTGCAGAGTTTGTGATTCAAGAATTGACTAATTACCCAGCAGTGTGTGTGTGCGTGTGTGTGTGTGTTTTTCACCTGTACTGATATTTATACATTTTTATTTTATTTTATTTTTTAATCATTCCATCGTATGTATAGGAGTGTGTATTAATATTTTTTCTCTTTTGAAACACAAGAAAGGATTGCCAAAAGAAAATAGACAGTGCGATGTTTAAATAATTAACTCTTACTTTTTATTACCTTATATATAAGGTAAGGAGAAAGTTGGTCAAATACAATTGTGTGTTTGTGTGTGTGTGTGTGTATATTTCGCCTGAACTATTATTTTGGTGGTTATATGCATCGTATTTCTTATATTATTTTTTATTTTATGCAGTAGAAGACAAATTCTATTTATTTTCAATATATTTACAATAATTAATAAACAGAATTAATTTTTTATTATTAATTTCAGTTTTTGTTTACTTCTCTTAAAAGAGAGAGTCTGTATGCTTTGGTAACGAATTAAAATAAATGGTGGTATCTACCAACTCACCCTAATAATGTATACCTGAACAATTAAAATAAAAAATGGTATCTGGCAACTCAACCTTCCTCTTTATAAGACCCGCTTGGCTTCGGAGCGGATTTATATATATATATATATTATATATATATATATATATATTAAATATATAATATATTTCAATAATATTTGTGTATTGTGTCCACTATGCTATTCATTATTTATGTATGAGTGCATTTAATGTGCAAATATTGTATTCTGGGTCGACAGAATTGCATGGTTTTAAGGGACACTTTTTTTTTTTTTACGAGCGACACTACACATTTCCCCCTTGGGGGGGAACCTAAAATTGTAGAGCTAATTGCTAGGTCTCAATTTGCAGCAAATTTTATTGTCTTTCTACAGAAGCTAAGGCTAACAAAGACCCTAAGATCCACTCTTAAGGTTGGCCTGAGAGAAAGGAAAGAGTAGGGGGTTAAGAGAAGAGAATAAGGGGTTAATTAAGTAGCAACACCTATCACTCATGGGTTAACATTAATTCAGAAAAAGAGAAAGAAAGGCTCACCATCATCATCATCAGGTCAGAAAAATAGTTGGAGAGAATAGGAAAGGGGTGAAAGATGAAAAGAAATAAAATAAGAACGCTTACAAACCATGCAAACAGTCTTAACACACTATCATACCATGCAAATTACAGACATGCAAGTAAGGAGAGGATAAGAAGGAAAAAAAAAAAGTGGGTTAGTTTATGCTACGAGCTACAACTACGATCGTGTTAGTCTAATTTTTTTTTTTTTTTTTTTTGACACTGGCATGTCACAAGCTGGCATTATTGTCAACAGACTCATCCTCGATCACCACCCCTAGAGCTCCTATTGCCAATTGTTTTATTATATTAAACAACGTTAATAATTTTAACAAGGGAGAGGGAAAAGGGGGATTGTTTTATTATTATACAGGGTGTCCCAGAATTAACTATCTATTTCAATGAAATCGGACAAATTTTTTAAAAACACTTTTATTTATGTTTATCATGTTTAATGTGTGTTAAAAATGTATAAATTTCTAAATTTTTTTCATAATCTTATTTTCATACTTTTTTTATAGTTTTATTTTCATTCTCTTTCAGAACCCTATTAATAATGAATACACAAGAACGCATCTTTGTTGTAACATCCCGTATCAAAGGAATGCAATGTAATGAAATCAGAGAAAAATTTACAAGAAGATTCCACAGAACCGGTCCTACAGACAAAGCGATTCATGAACTTGTGAACAAATTTAAAAGAACTGGATCCGTACACGATGAGGTGGGAAGAGGACACCCAAGGACAGCACGTAACAGTACCGAACAGGTACGACAATTGTTTGAGGATGAACTAACAACTTCGGTTAGGGAGGCCGGTCGAAGACTCAACATATCCAAGACAACAGTTCATAGAATCTTGCGTTCGACACTGATGAAAAAGGCTTATCACATTCAAGTCAATAAAGTTTTGACTTATGATTTATAAATCTATTTGTTTTTGTATCATAATTTAGTAATAAACACAAAATTATGTCAGTTTTTATTAAATTTGTCCGATTTCATTGAAATAGATAGTTAATTCTGGGACACACTGTATTAAACAACGTTAATATTTTTAAAATGCCTATCTAAATGGTTCTTAAACATATTAACGCTGGTAGAGTTCACAACTGACGCAGGAAGATTATTCCATTTATCAGTTACTTTAAACATAAAGAAGTTTTTAGCCATATTAGTGATGAAACGTCTGCCACGAAACTTAAATCCATTATTACGAGTATTATTATTATCGAAAGTGAACAATTTGTCAAAATTTACGTTATTGATGTTAACGATTTTGAAAACTTCAATAAGCTCCCCACTTAATCTCCTAGTTTCAAGTGAATACAGGTCTAACTTTAATCCTATCTTCATAAGGCTTGTTGCGCAATGATGGAATCAGTTTCGTGGCATGAAGCTAAACCCTTTCTAACCTATCAATATCCTCACGCAAATACAGGCACCAAAACTGAATGGCATATTCTAAATGAGGCCTGACTAGGGACTCATAAAGGGGCAATATAATATCCTTTGATTTAAATTTGAAATTATGCGCTATGAAGCCTAACATCCTATTAGCTTTTGCGCAAGACTCCAGGCACTGGTTCCTAACCTTTAAATCCTTAGATACATCCTCGTCAATACTCGCTAACTCTCTATCGTGTACATGTAATTATTGTTATGAGAACCTATATGCAAAACTTTACATTTGTCTACGTTAAATTGCATCTGCCACTTATCCGTCCACTCCATAATCCTATTTACATCGTCTTGGAGCCTATTTCTATCACCCTCATTAACAACCTTACCACCTATTTTAGTATCGTCCAAGAATTTTGATATGTTACTAGTCAATCTTACATCTATGTTGTTAATGCAAATTATGAATAGCAATGGGCCTAACACTGAAACCTGTGGGATACTGCTACCTACATCCAACCACCAGTGGTGTAGCTAGAGTTTGTGCTGCCTGGGGTGGTCCTTGAGTTTGCCGCCCCCCTGAAACACAACACAACACAATACACATAACAAATACTTAAACAAAAAGTGAAAACGACGTATAGAAAAAAAACCTGTGAAAAATATTAGGACAACATGTTTACTTCTGAAGTGAAAAAATTAACTACAACAATCTACACAGTTATTTTTCTTGCTTTTCTGTTAGCAAAATCTTCGATGACATTGTCGAAGTCTATTTTGTCTGTCAATTGTTGTTCTATAGACAGTATGGCAAGATTTCTCAACCGCAAGGTGCTCATAGTAGATCTTAGGTAATTCTTTATCAGTTTTAGTTTAGAAAAACTCCTCTCACAGCTAGCAACACTAACAGCAATTGTGAGAAAAATCCGCAGCAGTATTACAATATTTGGAACTGAGTTACCAAGATTATACTTTTGAATAAACTGCAAAAGTTCAAGGGGGCCTTCCTTCCACATCTCTGTTTCGTCTTGCGTAGCAGCAACAGCAATAAAATGCTGGTCTTTTTCTCTCAATGAGGAACTCTTCCTTATCAATGTCATCGTGATCTAGTTGACACATATTTATCATCCAAAAGATTCGACGAGGTAAGGAAGGCATATTTCTCAACAAGTTCATGAAGCTGTTGAAATCTCAGTTATTTCTTGGATCACTGTCCAGCGAAGAAAACATTTCTCTCACCAACTCATTTTCGTATGGCAATTCAGCATCTCGTGATCCTTCACCAAACATTTGTTTCTTCTTTCTACTTCGATGCTGACGCTCCATGACTATCCCCAGATCATCACAAATTCCTTTGGCATAGGTTACTCCATTATTCAGTAGCTCATCCCTGTTTTCAACTGGAAATGCTTTTAAAGCACTGAGTTTTATATCACATCGTTGTATGTTCAATCCTTTGGTTTGGAGGTAAGCCTGTGTGTCATTAATTTCTAGAAGGACGGGTCCCCACAGGCCAAGAAAGCACAGAAAGGAAAACGATTGCAACGCACCAAGCAGCATGCCAGCATCTGACCTGGTAGCTGTATTTTCTTCTTCACCAGTTAACTGTTCTAAAGCACTTAAGATTTTTGAGAAATGTTTTTTTACAACACACAGCTTCTCCCCTTGCACTCCACCGAGTTTCTATTACACACTTGACACTTTGACCAGTGACTGTTTTTAGAACATCCCAATGATGGGTTGATGAAGGAAAAAACATGAACAAATGCTCCACAATTCCAAAAAAGGTAACAGAATTCATAGCAACAGAAGCTGCTTGTACACCCGCCAAATTCAGCATGTGATTTGTACAAGCGACAAATTCTGCTTTTTGATTAATTTCCTTGATACATCTCTGAACACCAATATGTTGACCAGCCATTACAGCAGCATTATCATATGCTTGTCCTCTACAATTTTGAATATCAATTCCGTCATTTTCTAATTTTTCCAAAATCATTGTTGAAATATTCTTGGTGGTTTTACCTTTTGTTTCAATGAAAATCAACAAATGATTCCACAACCTCCACTTTAGTTCCATTGATCATAACATAGCGTAAAACTTGGCTCATTTGATCCTTATGAGAAATATCTGGAGTGCTGTCGAATATCATGGAAAAGTACTTGGTTTGTTTTACTCACTCGATGACTTTGCTTCTTACATTTTCTCCCAAAATTTCTATAAACTCGTTCTGAATAGTAGGCGACATATAGGAAGTAGCAAACTTTTTTCCCAGCTTGATTCTTAGATGATGTTCACATAGTACTGGATCATATTTCGCCAGCAAATGAACTACTCAAAAAAATTTCCTCTATTTCCCGTTGATTTAGGTTCAACGCCAGTCTCATAATCAATTCCTTCTCAGTGACCCCGTAAAGCCAAATTCTGTTTAGCTAGGAATCTAATGATATCAAACAATCTTGAAAGGATCTCCCTCCACTTCTTCACTTCATTTTCAACAACTTCTTGTTCTTTTTTATCAATTGTTGCTCCACAAACAATCCTAATTTCCAACTCCTTCCATTGTGTGAAAGTCCAAACATGAGCTACACTGGATTCATGCTCGAATATTCTAGGATTCAGTTTCTACCACATGTTGAATCCATCTACAGAATTAAAATTTGAGTGACTTCTGTCTGAAAACAATCTGCAACAAAAGCAGTAAAGAGCTTCCTTGGAAGGAGAGTACATCATCCATGATCTCAACATTTTTTCACCATTTGGCAGAGTTCAAAAAAACCACTCACGTGTTAGTTTTCTAGTTCGTCCTTTGGTTGACACACCTTGACGCATCACTTCACCGAAATCAGAATCTAGATGTTGAACCACAGACGCACCTTGATGTACCAGTAAGATCCATGTGGCATCATTAATCTTGCTTGGCCATAGGCTAACATCTTTTAAGTCTACAGCTGGAATTTTTTCTTCATCACGCTCTTCATCGCTTGAAGTTGACGAATTGCGTGAAGTTGAAGAATCACTTGAATTTGACGATGGTTTGGATTTGGAAACTGCTTCAGCTTCAATAGCAGTAGTAGTTTCTTTACGACTGAAGTATTTCAGTAGTGCCCCTTCACTCTTTTTTAATACTTCTTCCCTAGCCTTTTTCTTTTTTCTAAAAGCAGCACCACTCTCTTTTGTTCGCTTCATCTGGGGATTGATAGAATAATAAAATAATCGAATCCCCAATCTCGAATTAAATAAATAAGAACACAAAAAAGAACAAGGTAAATATAACAAAGATATTACACGCAATATTCATGAGAGCAAATTCTGAGATGTCTTCACGCTACCGAGGATCAGCTAGAAGTGAGCCGGTGACCGCTTGCTCCGAGGAGTCTCAGAATTCGCTTCGCGATTGGCCACTTCCCGATCCGCCCATCGGGAAGCATTTTACCTCAACTTTCTGAAGTATTTCTTCTTGAATTCCTTCTCGGCCGAATCCTGGGATTACCATTATCATTTTACAACTAATACCAGCATTTTAGTTTTGATTTTGATTATTTATAAATATTAAACATATATTTATAGATTATAATGTATTTACAGAACTTTATGGGTTATTTCCCTTTTTAATGAAATAAATGCATTTATACCAGTGCTATTATTAAGCACAACTAAGTGCTTAAATAGGTATGATGGTCAATAAGGCCATCTTCAAGGGAACACAATCCTTACCATTGTCAGAAATTAATGAAGTAAGCAGTGTTTTCGTGGAAAAATAAAATTGTGTCTGGCATCTTGTATCCTTCTACTGTCCCGACATTAAAAAAAAACCCTTTTTTTTCATTGCAGTAGACCAAAAGTGCTGCCCCTCAAAAAGTGCCACCCGGGGCAGACTGCCCCCTCCGCCCCCCTCTAGCTACGCTAGTGCCAACCACCCCGATTCACTACCATTAACTACAACCCTCTGCCTCCTAACACAAAGCCATTCTTCTAACCAGTTAGCTACTTGACTGTGTATACTGTGTGCTTTGACCTTCGCAATTAATCTCCTATGCGGAACTGTATCGAACGCATTTTTAAAATGTAAATAAATAACATCAGCTGCTCTATGCCTATCATATTCACACACTATTTTGTTATAAAATTCTAACAAATTAGTTAAACAAGACCTATGGCATCGAAACCCATGCTGACTATTATTAATCAAATCTCTACTTTCTAAGTGATTGATGATACGATCCCTAACTACATTTTCCAAAAGTTTACCGACAATTGACGTTAAGCTAATCGGCCTACAATTGCTAGCTACTGTGTGGTCGCCTTTTTGAAAAATAGGTGTGACATTAGCTAATTTGAAGTCTTCAGGAATAATCCCCGTTTCGAGTGACTGATTAAAAATCTTTGTTAAGGGGACTACGATAACATCTTTCAAATGTCTGGAATAAAAAAAGCGTCAGGGCCTGGAGCCTTGCTAACTTTTAGCCTATCGATATAATGCGCAATCTCACCCTCTGTAAACAGTTATTTAATCGAAAATAGTCTTGCTACTAAATGGAATGATTTCATCCATGTTGGGGACATTATTTATATCTTCTACGATAAAAACTTGCAAAAAAGTTATTGAAAATACCTGCTATTGCCTGAGTGTCAGAAGCCAAAGCGCCATTAATATCCACTAGAGGGCCTATGTTATCTTTTATTGGCTTATGATTATTAACGTATTCAAAAAACTTTTTTGGATTATGTTTACTATCCGCAGCTATAAGTATCTCTAAATTACACTTAGCATTCCTAACTGATCTTTTAACCTGATGTCTAAGCTTGATATATCTATTAAAGTTAGCTGCCATGCCATTGTGCTTATTAATTCTATACGCTCTATTACACTCATTTATGAACTCGCCTATTTCCCTAGTCCACCACTTGGGCCTACCATGATTTCTAGAGTGCTTGGGCCTATGAAGAATAAACCCTTTCAATATTCATAAAACTCTCTAAACACCACCCAATGCAAATTTGTGTCATTACCCATAAATAAGTTATCCCAGTCCACTACTCTCATCCTATCCACAAAACTATCAAAATTAGCCCTATGAAAATCAGGGACTTCTATTACGTTACTATCCTTAGTGTTTTCTATCAATAACTTAAACCTAAGAATTTGATGATCACTACATCCTAAACTCTTGCCTACTTCTAAACTTTTGACTATATTTTCACCATTTGTCATCACCAAAACTAAAATATTATCACTATGCGTTGGTTCGGTAACCATCTGTCGTAAAAAGTTATCTTCCATAAATTCAATCAATCTCAAACCCTCCTCTTTACCAGTAAAAGTCTCATAATTAACATTAGGACAGTTAAAGTCTCTGACAATTATACTATTCCGATTGTCAATAAAGTTACGAAGAAGTGAGTAAAATCTAGTATCTGTATCGAGGGGTTGAATGGGAGGTCTATAAACAACAAAATATTAGTAAAGTGTTTAAAACCTGGTATATCAAGTTCCCCCCAACAAGTCCCGAGTCACGGAATTTAACCAAGTTTCAGTGATAAATTATTGCCTTAAATTCATTTAATTTATTTCTAATACTACACACATTACAATAAAAGATGTTTAAGTTATTTTTTACCATGGGCGGGCTTTTTGAAATATTTTTCACATCAGGCCTGCGTTCCCTGGACCCACAGCTTTTAAAGAAGGCTTCGACCTATACAGCTTTTGCACATTTTTGTCTATGAACCTACCTAGCCTAGCATTACCTATTTCATTAAAATGCACCCCATCTTTTATAAAAAGGCTAGGATCACTGAATTTGGACCACAGCTTTACGAAGGGTACATTTTCCTCAGCACAAATCTCTTCTAATTTAGCGTTCAAAAATATAATTTTAGATGTAATCCTAAGACCCAAACCGTGCCTGGGGGTAATACCTAGAACTAAAGACCTATCTGACCTCGCCATCAGGGACCTAATTAACCCCCTATATCTCTCCAAAAGATCAGGCACTCTCGTATCGGGCCTACACCAGTCATTGCCCCCTACCATTGTCACCAACATTGAGTGATGATGAGAGGTAACATCAATCCTATCCACTTTGTCTCGAACTCTGTCAACCCTGGTCCCTGGGAGACAGACCCTCCTCCTCTTGGTTGGATGCCGTTCAATGAAATCTGCATCCATATTGCGCACTAAAGAATCCCCAATTAAAAGTTTCCCCTCATTCACGTCCCTTTCCAAATGGGTGAAAGGGTTCGAAACCTCGATACGGGGGGGGGGGGGGGATTCCTATCACCAAACGTACACAGCCTAGCTCCACCCTTAACTTCTCTAAATCCCTCCCCATCTACTAATCTCAGACTAGCCTTAACCCCTTCCTCAACTCTATCCAACCTCTATCCAACCTCTATACCCCCGCAGGGGGTATAAAGGTTATGCACGTTCCTTCTGCGTGTTGTAAACTTTATACTTGGGGTGTGACAGCCCTCCGGTCCGAGTCGGGGATTCTAGAGAAATTGGCTGCAATTCCTTTAGGTTCTCTCTCTTTCGGGAGGGCGGGTGAAGTCTGTTGTACAAACCTGTCCCGTGGGTTACTAGGACCCCTTCCCATCCCACTCTGTCCTTTTAGCTTAGGTTAGATGTTCTCCTCTGACTGCAAAAAAAAAAAAAAAAAAAACTTTTAGTATTGTCTTTTTCTCTACTGTTACGATTAGGACGCTACTGCTATCTCATGCGTGGGAAGAGAGGCTTGGAACCTCTATAAATAACACCATTTAACTTCAGTTGTAGGTAAATATTTAGAGGGGATAATAGCGAGTAGGATTGTTGACCATTTGGATTCCTACAAGCTACTTGGGGACTCCAGCATGGGTTTAGACGGCATAGGTCGTGTCTCACCATCATGCTCGAGTTTTTCTACGTCATGTTGAGTGAGTATGATAAGAGTAGGGCGATTGATTAGAAGGCCTTTGATAAGGTACCTCACCGCCGGCTAATGGCCGAAGTGCGCGCGCTGGGTATTGGTGGGGAAGTAGGTAGGTGGATTGGAAACTGGCGAAAAATGCAACAAAGTTAATCCCTTTCGTTAGGCATATGGGCTACAATCGACGCTTACGTGACACGGGTTCAAAGATGTCGATTTTAGAAGCATGTTTAGTTCAAATGATAACCCAACTCGCAACAATGGTTAGAAGTTGGATTTGAAACGATTTAGGACTAGTATATGTGGGAATTACTTTAACACGTTGATAGTTTAAGATTAAAACATAAGAAAACTCTGCAGGAGTTCGTTTGCACGGTGTCTCTGTGAGCAAGGTAAATATAGAGCTATTTATATATTCTCCACTTTCCTGTAAAATTTCCTTGGCTACTTTTCCAGGGTCAAGGTATTTTCTTCAACCTTTTCCGTACCTGCCTCTGGCAGGGAGGGAGCGGAGGGTGGGGAGAGAGCCTTCTACTTTTCTATCCAGTTTTCTACTACTGCTAGGATAGTTGAAAGAAAAAATAAACTTTTAATAACAGGAACAGTTCCTCGGTGGATCAGTTCAAGAAAAGGTTAGACCAAATCTTGCACACTATTTGAGTGTGTACAAAATTTTCCCTGGCACCCGTTGCCATTGGTACCTCCTCGGTATGGGCCGCAAGGCCTTTTGAGGTACTTCTTTTCCTTGTAACTCCTTGTAACTCCTTGTAATAAGCTACCTAAACTAGAAACTAGATTATGCACCTCACCCTTCAAATTATGAACGTCTTCAACGTTAGTATTGGTTTGGCTTTTGTCAACCGTAGCCCTACCCCTGCCTTCATCAAGCGTTGCAAGTCTTTTCATTACCTCACGTACACTATGTTTTATTTCAACTATTTCCTCCCTTAACTCGCAAAAGAAACACTGATCTCTCGGTAACCGCCATAGGACCGCCGTCATAATCTTTAAACTCCGAATACCACCAGTTTACCCCACATCTAACATACAACGCTTTCTGTGATGGCATCATGCGTTAAAATTAGTTTATAACTGTCACAAGTTAAGTTAAACTAAGCCGGCATGCTATAAAATCTTTTAAATTGCTAAAAACCACTACTGTAATATTCAATTACTTAACTATAACAATGTAAATATAAACGCAAGTATATAAAATTCAAAACTTACCAAAAGTAAAGTTGTTAGCAATATGCAAAATAGAAGCAATATCAGAGAGCTCAGGAAAAGGAATTCGGACAAATGTAAGTACAAGTGTAAGTGCTGGCTGCATTTCAGTTACGAGCAACACTGTAACTTTGGACATTTGCTGTAAACAATGTATTTGCCTGATTTAGCTGAAACACACACCATTGTGTTCATTGACCATCCCTCAATACCCAGCAGTAAGAAAAGTTTAATTGCTCTATAATTAATAGAAATATGATGAGAAATGTAACAATAAGTTGCTCCAAAATGTTATGAGCAACACTATGGAATGACCCTTACCTATTTTACAAGTTCAAAATATAACAGAACCAGAAATATCATCAAGCTCATCTGATACTACTATTAGTGGAAGAATTTTAGGATAAATATATTCAATCAACCTATCAAATTAGCAGGAAGTCGAAACTTGGTACACTTGTAAACTGAACCCTACTGATGAATATATTAAAAGTCCCAACAAATCCAAGTTGTGCTCCAGCCGCCATCTTGGAAAATGGCGGCCGAATTTCGGTTTTTGGAAATAACTTCAGACCTGTAAAAGATACGAAAATTTACCAAGAGAGCAAAATCATTCAACATAAAAAGGCAAACATTTTCTGTTCCTAACTTTGTTTTGTACGATGAAAAATAAAAACGTTACGCAAAATACAAAATTCCTTTATTCTATGAATCAGTGCAGACATGACGTTCAAACTTGGTTAATGGGTAGAAATTCGAATATTTTGTTGCAATTTATTATTTCAGAACCATGACAGTTTGTTTTTTATAGGTAGTTTGGTAAAAAAGTAAAGCACAACAGAAAGAGCTAGAGAAAAATACTGTAATGTCATTTTTTTGATGACGGGTAGGAGCTAAGTTATCGGTTTGGAGTAACATTATTTAAAACAGTTATTTTATTCCTTCATTAGACATCTAAGTATTGAAAATGGAAATAATTATGAATGCTATTCTCAATACATACATTACTAATATATTTTATGTAAAATATAACATGCATTTTTCCTTATCTTGTATACTGAAGAAAAATGTAACATAGGAAGAATTTTCATGTATTGATGATGACCATGATGTTCAGACAGGTTTTATGGATTGAACATAAAATAACATCTTATTGAATGGTCACAGTAATCCTTAGACACTTGGGAACATCACTATAGCTAACTATAATCGTCTGTTGTTACTTAAAATGAAAATGTAGTAATCTAAGTCTTGGAGTGCAATGCAGTAATACAGTATATAGCTTTAACACTAAGGCACTGTGTGACATCTCTAATGTTGAATAAAGTCATCTAACATGAGCTAGGAAATAAAATGTAATTGTGTCTCCCTGTTTTAAATATAATTTTCTAATTACTACGCAAAAATAAGCTCGATTGTTCATTTATTGCATTATGTGTAGTGTCATATTGCAACACACACAGTTATCAGTTGTCTAGTAGCGTTTCAACATAAGAGTTCTCGCAGGTAGTTCCTTCACATCCTCCACACATCACTGAGCACAGCAAACCAAACTATGCACTTGCATCTCTTGGTGCATCCTAGCTTGCAGTTACATGAAATGAGGTTAAGAAGTTGTGATGGAGCGGCTTCCTTGGTAGTAGGGACAGGCCTCAGTGATTTCCCTGTCATGGACCATCCCCACTCTGTTGGCTCCAGGCAGTTTCCTAACCATTCTTGGACCTGCAAGTACACTCTGTATGAGTGTTGCTCTGCTGCTGCACTGGTCGGAGGTAGGGATGCTAGTTGAAAAGATGTATCTAACTTCTTTTTGCTACTATGCGATTATACATGAAGTATCTTAGCTCATCCAAGGACTTTGATTTTGATCCGTACATTTTTAAGAGGAACTTTTCCCCAGCAGCTTTGATATCTTCTTTACTGGCATCCTTTTGGTTAAATATTTTCATTTCTTCTCTCATTTCTGTATGGTTCTGTAGAAGTTGGAGACCTCTAACTTTTCCTTTTTTATACAAAGCTGATGTGGTATCGCATCCAGTCATGGCGTGAGCAGATAGCAAAACTTCACAAGCCTTCCCCATATTTTTTTCTCACTTTGGATGCTGAAAATACGGGGTGTGCTGTTTGATTTCCCTGGTTTGAGAAACCAAATTTCAAAGTCTTCATGGGCTAGAGCAGTTAGAAGCACTAGAAGATCCGTATCCTGGCCAACAACTACTGTTTGATTTTTGTGTTTAGCTTGATCTAGAGCAGCCTTAACAATAACAGTATCTGCATCACTCTCCGCCTGAACAACAGAATAACCTTTGATCTTCATACTAGACACAAGAGATGCAATCAGGGCCCGTTTGATAATCATAATTAAGAGTATTTATTAGAAGTAGAATATAGGAAATTAGGGACAGAGTTGCCCATATCTGCTAGAAACAAGAAAATGTATTGGTATAAATATTTAGAAAACCAGGTACTGTCACAATTTATATTTCTACTAGCTCGTTCCTGTGAAATATTTTTTCACAAAATCACCCATACAAAGTAAGAGAGGTTTCTGAAAATAGGCAGTCATAACAAAACATTCGCTTTTTTTACCTACAAACCCAGTTTGAACGTCGTGTCCGCATTGATTCATAGAATGAAAAATCTTTGGTTTTGCATAACTTTTTTATTTTTCATCGTACAAAACAAAGTTGGGAACAGAAAATGTTTGTCTTTTTATGTAGAATGATATTGCTCTCTTGGTAAATTTTCGTATCTTTTACGGTTCTAAAGTTATTTCCAAAAAAACGAAATTCGGCCGCCATTTTCCAAGATGGCGGCTGGAGCACAACTTGGATTTGTTGGGACTTTTAATATATTCATCAGTAGGGTTCAGTTTACAAGTGTACCAAGTTTTGACTTCCTGCTAATTTGTTAGGTCAATTTTCCTAAAATTCCTCTACTATATGGAAACTGTGTCATCAGATGATGTTTTTGTTAACAAGGAGGCTGAATTGTCAGCAATGAATGAGACAATCGCCATGATTGAGGAAAGTCTGATTGTCAAGCGCAAGATTCAAAGAAATGAAGCATACCTCCCAACAAAAATGGCCAAAATACAAAGTTCAGTAAGAAGACACTTAGATATGGTACGGTAGGTGAAATTCCTCAAGAGCCAGGTCCATCAAATATAGACAAACTGTCCAAGACAGTAGTAGTTGTCCAAACATTGAAAGATAAATATCAAAATGATGAAATAAGTAGACAAATGGCAGGCAAGAAAGACTGTGTAATAGGGTGTGTCAATTTTGGGGGTGAAATGACTAAATTGAAAATCATGTGATTTGGTAGCAATTTAATGTAATCATTTGGCATACAAAATAATATCCTTGCTTCAAAAACAATAAAAAATAACTCCTACCTACATCAATTTTAATTAAAAAATTCCAGCATGTCTCGCACTGTTGGTAGTTCTGATACGGGAAGCTCCTTGCCTGTACCGACTAACAGACTCAAGTGGCATGATGACTGACCTCTTGTCTTCAATTTTGGCATCTTAGGAATATCTGAAAAGAAAGAAAAACATTTAAGTATTTTATATCAGTTACGATGTTTCAAAGTTTAGTCATTCAATGTTCTAAAATTCAATAAAAAAATATTTCATGGGATTACAACATAATTAGACAGAAGAATATGATAATAATAAATAATTGTAATAATCAATAATCCATACTTACAGTTAAACTGTAGTATTCGTCTAGTATAATAACTATGAAGTAGGTACAAGAGCAATAACAGCAAACCACCATCTATGACATCTAAGAGGCAACTGAGAGTGAGGGACAGTTTATTCACGTTGTGACTTGTACATTGTACAACAACTACAGTGCCCGCGAAAAGTATCCGATCACTCAAGAAAATACAATATTTTCCCTTGATATTCAGAGACACGTAATTCACTTTCTATTTGTTCTAGCGACATCTGGTAACTTTGAGGTTGCTCGCTGATATGAGAGCTATCCAACGCATTCTCAAATTAGTGTTCTGGTAGCCTTCGTTGCGGGTGGCTGTGTCTCAAATTTGTCAGATTTCACTGTTTGTGTAAATTTCTTGATATTTTTTTTTTTTTACAGAAAGTGGTGTAAATAAAATTTATATATAATGTGTGCTAAAAAACAACTTAAGAGTGATTGTCGAGGTGCTATTGTTGCTTTGCATGCATGTGGGAAATCACAGAGACAGATAGCTAAGGAATTAAACATATCCCAAAGTACCGTTAATTTATGGGTTTCACGGGCTAAGAACAATGGTGGCCTAACCACGCCAGTCCCTAAAAAACGATCTGGCAGACCGAGAAAAACAAATTCGCGAACAGACAAACTTATGAAACGTTTAGTATTGAAAAACCCAACAATAACTGCGAAAGAAATAAAATTTAATATGAATAATTTGTTATCTGGTGTTTCTGAACGAACTATCCAGGAGCGGCTCCAAAAAGAACTCGGATTACCATCTCGCCATGCTGCTAAGAAAACCGTTCATTAATGAAAAAAATGCGTAAAAAACGTGTCGCATTTTGTAAAAAATACATTCATTGGACTGTTGATGACTGGAAGAAGGTTTTATTTAGCGATGAGTCGACATTTTTGACATTCAGAAGTTGTCCAAAAAAGGTTCGCCGGCCTATTGGCTCAAATAGGATGGACCCTAAATACACCCTAAAGACAATGAAACACCCTCCAAGTGTGATGGTTTGGGGTTGTTTCGGTTACTATGGGCGTGGAAACTTATATTTTCTTCCGAAGAACACAACTATGAATGGTGCACGGTATTTAGCAATGCTACAGGATAAACTTCCAATGGCAATGGCAATCCAAAGGACAAAAACATACATGCATGATGGTGCACCATGTCACAGGGCCAAAATAGTGACAAAATGGATTACTGACAATAAATTTGATATTTTGGATTGGCCTGGTAATAGTCCAGATCTCAATCCGATAGAAAATCTGTGGCTAATAATAAAAAATAAGGTTGAATGCCACGACACTGGCTCAGTCGAAAAATTACAAGAGGCCATCAAAAAGGTATGGTGCAAGGAAATATCAGTGGAAGTTTGTCAAAACTTGATTAAATCCATGCCAAAACGTCTAGAACAAGTCATCCAAACCAAAGGACAGATGACAAAATACTAATATAAGGTTAGTATACATTTAAACATTGTTTTTTATGTAAAAAATACAAATTTCAAGGGTGATCGGATACTTTTCGCGGGCACTGTATATGACCTTGAAAACACTCCATATGCGATCAGTGGGATAATTCTGTGACAGATGAATAGTTAATCAATTTATGTCCTATTATTTAGTAAAAAAGTCAATTTCTGAAACTTTAAGGTAAAATTGATGTAGGTAAGGGTTATTTTATTTCATTTTGGTTGGCCAATTTCAAGTTTTGTCATGAAAAGACACTATATTTTCACTACCAAAATTGGTTTGAAAAAAGTTGACAAAATCGACACCCTACTGTGGGTGAACGAAAAAAAATATCAAAAGAGGTTAGTTTTATGTAATCTAAAGGAAGCATATCAACAATTTAAGTTTAAATTTCTAGCTCTCTCTATAGGATTTTCGAAATTTGCGATGCTATGCCCCAAAGAATGTGTTTTGGCAGGAGCAAGTGGGATGCATAGTGTGTGTCTGCACAATTCATCAGAATGTTAAGTTAATGATGACAGGTTCTAGAATGGCAGAAATTAGTACCAGTGAGGAAGAAACTCCGTTGAGTAGTTACCACTGCGCTTTAGCCAAAATTATTTGTTACAAAAGTCAACCTTCTTGCTATTTAGGAGAGAGTGATCAATGCCCTTGACCTGATTCACTAAAGGAAACTCTTACATGTTACGAAGAAAAAGGTATTGATGAAATTCAGTACAAACAGTGGACAACAACAGATTGATCTCAGCTGGACTGTGTTGTTCAAAATTTAGAAGATTTCCTAGATACCTTTATTTCTCGACTAACTTGACTAAGGCATCATGATTTCATTGCCAAACAAGCCAAGTATTCAGAAAAAATGAACTGTATGAAGGTGATTTTTTGGTGATTGGGGACTTTTCCGAAAACTATTCCTTTGTAGTCCAAGATTGTGCTCAAGGATTTCACTGGAATAATTGCCAAGCGACTCTTCATCCATAGGTTTATTATTACAAAGAGCAAGAAAAAGTAAATCACAGCTCTCTAACTATTTTCTCAGAGTGTAATACACATGATACTGTTGCAGTGCATCTATTCATAAAAGTTTTAATAAATCATCATAAGTCAAATTTTCAGCTACTAAACAGAATTATCTATTTTACTGATGGATGCACAGGTCAATACAAAAACTGCAAAAACTTTTTAAATTTATGCCGCCACCATGAAGAATTTGGAGTTAAGGCTGAGTGGCATTTTTTTTGCTACCAGCTATGGCAAGGAACCATCAAAAGAAAGTCTTTGTAGGCCATATGAAAATCAAATTCTGTCCCCAAAAGATCTTTTGGATTTCTGTTCCTTAAAATTGACTCAAATGTCTTTTAGCTTTGCAACACACCAACAATACTCAAATGAGAGAAAATTTTTAGATCCAATTTTATCAAAAGCGAGAACTGTACCAGGAACTTGAAAATTACATTCATTCATACCACTGACAAAAAATTGTTTAGAAGTACAAATGTACAGCGCCTCAGTTGAAAGTCAAAAGGAATTCGCTTCATGGCAACAAGCCACTCAATTAATTGAAAATGTCACAGGATATGTAACAGTGGAGTATGATAACCACTGGTGGATTGGGTGTGTGATGGAAACATATCCTGGTGAGGGTGAAGTGAAAATAAACTTCCTTCACCCTTGTGGCCCAAACAAGTAATTTACTTATCCTGAAAATCCTGATATACTTACAGTAGATTTGTCCAACATCCTCACAATCATAAACCCAATGACAGCTACTGGAAGAACATATATAATCACAAGAAAGGAAACCAATGAAGCCAATATGATCCTGAAAAAGCGTCATCTTAAAAGTAATCAAGAAACTGGATACAAACTCATTGTCAAAAACATATAATCAAAAACTTATAATTGCATGGAAAATGTGAGTATTGCTATTTAAATTGCTTATTGATATGTATGCCTATATACTGTAACTAACTAGGTATATTTTAATAATTACACTTATGAATACAGTTCTAAGTATTAGTCTATCTTAAATTGTACAGCTTCCTAATATTAAGTTATTATTAAATAGCGGAAATCCCTTTAACCCTCTAGAGTCTAGTTGTTAGAGCCTGTGACTATGAATAAATGGTCCTGGGTTAGAATCCTAGTAGCTTAGAGGTTAGAAAAATTTATTTTTTCCACAAGTGCATGCCTGATGCCTATGCTTGTTTCTGCTATACAGTAGAATATATAAGATCTCTAAACTAATATGGAATGAAAAAAAAACCCCATTTTCGCACCCTGCATAGTATCTAGGCCTAGGTCCTTCGGAAGTTGGAACGAGGTACACACCTAGGCCTTGGGAGGTAACTAAGGGGTTTAACTACCTACCTTGCTAATTAATTTTTTAAACAACTCCTTATCATGATAATTTTACTTACCGTATTTCCCGGCGTATAACGCACACCGGCGCATAATGCGCACCCTAATTTTGAAGAGAAAATTTAGGAAAATAAAAATTTAGGAAAAAATATGGATCAAATGTAGAATTCGGACCCCAGCCTTCTTTAGTTAGCTTTATAAGGCTAACTAACGAAAATATCATGACCTAACCTAACCAATCATCAAGGGCGTACAGTTAACCTAATGATTGGTTAGGTTAGGTCATGATATTTTTGTTAGTTAACCTTATAAAGCTAATTAAAGAAGGCTGGGGTCCAAATTCTACATTTGATCCAAAAATATACCTCAAACCTCACTTCACATGTACAATTTTAACGAGTTAATTTTAATATGTACATGATTTTTGGAGTATTTGGGGGGGTGAAAAAGTGCACGTTATATGCCGGGAAATACAGTAAATTTTTAATAGGTATAAAATTTATATTTTTCAGGTTCAGCACGGCAATATGAAGTGTTAATTCATCAGAAATACCTGTACAAGTTAGTCATTGTTCACTGTTCAAACTTCAAACACCTAAATTTCATTATTTTTAACTGCAAAAATTATATAGGATTTGTGATAAAAATTATTGATAGGTACTTTTAGAGAACCAAATAATTTGTTTGTAAAAATCTTGATGCTTACCTATAGGTATATATCAAATCATGTATGTAGCTATATTATAATATGTACGTATATATATGAACTATTTATGAAGTTATCTTAAATAAAATGCTCAAAGTTTTCAACATGCACAATTTCAAATGCTTGTGGAAAGCCAAACCCATGGAGATCCCACTCCAATTTTTTCTTTGAATATGCTTCATCTAAAGGTCTTTACTTATGCCAATTTTCATGACCTTCAATTTTGAACTCTGACCTGAGGTCAAGGTCAAAGGCGAAATATAAATGCAACTCTTTTTAATGGAATGTACGCACTCTGCATAAAATTAAAGTTATTCTGCTGTCTTTTCTGAGCATTTTGACACCAAAATCATTAAAATCTATCCATTAGATCCTGAGTTATGACCTTTCAAAATCATGAGGTTACGCTGCTGACCCCAAATTTGGGGGGGGTCATCACTCCCAAACTATTTGACCCAAGTGGCTAAAATTTGGTCATGCTTCATTACTCATCATACCCAACTACCACACCAAAAATCATTAAAATTAAAATCAGTGAGATGAATGGCAGAAATTGCCAAAAAGTGTGTACACTTGACATGGAATGCCTCATCTTGCACTGGATCTGCATCTGGAAATGCCATTACCATCACTTATAAACTTTTTGTAGGGTGGTGGGTGAGCAAATGGGCATTCTCTTCTCTTAAGTCTATATTTGCATAAGCCTTTCCTATAATATTTGCATTCTAGCTGCTTATTTTTTCCTTTGGCTTTTTGGTGACTGTGTACATTGAGGTCATCCTCTTTGTTAAAAGTCTTAATGTCTTTGTCTTTATGAAAAAATTATATAGGGCTATGGGTTGATTGCCTGTTACCCTCATCCGTTGGAAATTTCCAGCAGATTTCAGTGGAGAGTTAATGACAAAAGCCCTACATTTTTTTGTTAGAGAATTACGTATGTGTAGATCTTCAAAGGACCTCTTTCGTATTGTTTTTAGTTGTTAATGTTAAATTTATTTGCCTTCAGTACTTTAGCGCTACCTAATAGGCTAATAGTAAAGAAAGAAATTGCCTTACCTTATTTCGTTGAGCCTCGCTTCTGTTTGTAGAACGTGACAATGTTTTTTGATGTAGGGCCACAGTATGATGGAGTTACACAACAAGTTGATTTGATGTAATTAATATAGGCAGTCACTATATTTAAATTCCTGAAGGTATAGGCCTATCCTTTTGCATTATTAGGTTTATATCACATGTTATTCACTCAGAACGTATAGGAAGATAAAGTACATCTTCCTTGCTTAAAAGCAGGACTTAACATAAGCAATCTCCCAATGAGCTGCTAATGTAATATAAATTGTTATCTTTTATTATTTGCTGATTTTACAAAGTTCATTGACTCTTCTCTCAAAATAATTTTCATGAGTCAGCAGTGGAAAATTTTGAATACAAAATAATAAATTTTTCTTGTTGTTGGGTAGGCCCAATGCCTCCATATTGGGTTCTGTATGTGTATGGCAATTATTTTCATTCCCAATAGGCTATGTCGCCAATCCCGAGGCAATTTTGTAGATATTTAATTCAGTTAATTAATAATTTATATTTAATTAAGAAGTAAAGGTACCACATATGATACCATGTCGTAAGCATATATAGTTTTTCCATAGTCGTCTTTGGCACCCTTTTCGCTTGCAGTTTCCCTCTCTAGGGTTTCATCCTGAGGATTTCTCACTTTTTCAGCAAGCTCTGCATTGGCAATAGCAATTTCCTCTTGCTGTAACTCTCCTGCCAGCTCTACTTCAAGCTCTTTAAATTGTCTATCATATTCGTCACAAATATGATGAGCACATTTAAAGCATGAGAATTTTCTTTTTGAATTTTGAAGGATGAGGAGGAAATAAATAGGCAATTCATTACAACTGTAATGTATCCATAGTCTACATTTGTCACATTTTAGGGCATGTAAATTGCAGTTCAATGCACATTTTATACATGGGTTTGTGTTTTTATTGCATGAGTTTAGGGAAGTTTCTTCTGCAAATTTTGATAGATAAATATATTTAAGAGTTATATTTAGAGTATTTTTAAGTGTTTTGCAAATTTTTTTGTTAAAATATATTACCAATTTAGTATTTGTAATTTTTTTTTAAATTTTTGTTTATTAAGTTTGTTATAAACCTAATAAAACAACATCACCTGTACCTGTACTTTGTAAATATACTTTATAAGTGTCTCCAATAAAAATTACTTGCAGTTTAAAAGAATTTTCTATATTTATAACTGATAGCTAACTACTTTTGTATCATGTGCAAATTTAGATATTTTACAACCTACTCCCTTCTCTAACTCATTTTGATAAAAAATAAAGTAATGGATCTAACACCGATCCCTGTAGTGCCCCACTTTTCACTTTCTGCTGATTTGTGACTGTTTAAAATTACTCTGTTCTCTGTCTTCTAACCATTTTTTCTACCCAATTTATAACTGAACTGTATATTCCATGAACTTTTAATTTATATAGAAGTGTATGTGGAACCTCATGAAATATCTTACTAAAATCCAAATAAATAACATTTACAGGGTGGGAGAAAAGTCTTTAAGGATTTTATACATATAACTATTTAGTTAACATCATAATACCAGGGGCGTTAACTAACATGGGGGTAGGCGACATGTACGCCCCTAACTAACTTTTGAACTGGGGAGATAACGCATTTTTGAGCAAAACCTAAGGATTGTCAGATGTGAAGAAAAGTATTTACATTCTTGAAATAATCTAAGATGAGTAATTCTTTAATTATTAGTACTATTTGTATGCTGGAAAGATGCAGTGATAGATACTGTAATGAGACATCTAGTTATTTTATACTTTAATTATTGCATATATTGTTTTCCTTTAATGCTAAGTACAGGGTGGGGCACGGGAACCAAGTGTTTTTGGAATAATCAGGAAAATGATATTTATTTTTGTAAAGAAAATATATTGGTAGAACAACATTCGTAAGAACATAGCATTTCATGTCATAATAATCATGTACCGAAAATTATATCTGGCATATGATGTCCTTGGCCGTCGACGCATTGTTGAAGGCATTTACGAAAATTGGCCTCCACTCTTCCCAGCAGGTCTCTGTTGATTTGGATGATTTGTTGACGGATCGCTTCCTTCAATGCATCTAATGTACGGGGCTTGTCCTCGTAGACACGTGACTTGAGGTACCCCCATAGAAAGAAGTCACATGTGGACAAGTCAGGGGACCGACGGGGCCATGCAATGTCACCAAATCTCGAAATGAGATGGTTGGGAAACAGGGGGCGAAGAACAGCCATTGACGCTCTGGCGGTGTGTGGCGTGGCCCCATCTTGCTGAAACCACAAATGTCGACGAGCAATACGCCTTCTTCGTAACTCAGGGATGAAAAAGGTGTTCACCATCTCAATGTAACGCCCAGATGTTATGGTAACGGTAACCCCATTTTGTTCGAAGAAATAGGGACCGATGATGCCAAACTTTCCCACCGCGCACCAAACTGTAACCTTAGGGCTATGCAGCGGTTTTTCATGGAGTTGTCGCGGATTTTCAGCAGCCCAATACCGACAGTTTTGATTGTTGACGGCCCCATTAAGGTGGAAATGGGCTTCATCACTCATTACCACCATCATGTTTTCATTCTGCTCATAAAGTGCAAGCATTTCCTGTGCAAAATTCAGTCGTTGGGGGCAATCGTTTACATTCAATTCCTGCACCATCGCTAACTTGTATGGGTGAAAATGTAATTCTTCATGCAAAATCCGTCTAACAGTACGATTGCTGATTCCGAGTGCAGCTGAATGTCTCCGAGCAGAGCGGCCTGGGCTTTGCAACATCGCTTGTCTGACCCTTTCAACGTTCTCTGGAGTACGCACAGTGCGTTGTGGCCCCTTCGGTTTTGTTTTCATTATTGAGCCTCCTGTTCGAAGATTGTTAACCCAACGTAAGATTGTGTCACGAGCGGGAACAGAGTCATTTCGATGAATGTTGAATCTGCGGCGAAACGCACGCTGAACTGCTGTCACTGACTCGCCACTCCTAACAAAATGATCATACGTGAACATGCGGTGTTCTAACGTCCACTGCTCCATGATGGCACCTAAAAGATAAAGGTGAGTATTAGTTAAAGTTAAATGCTATGAACCCAGGAATGGAATGCTACCTACCGCACGCCCCTCCCATTCCTAATGGCCGATTACTAGCTATTCAAAAAACACTTGATTCCCGTGCCCCACCCTGTATGTACTTGATATACATAAGGTAGTTGTGAAAATGCTTCTTTGATTTTCCTATTACTATCATAAATATAGATTATGCTCTAAATCATAGTTTTTTAAGAGCATCATTTTGGTTGCAAACTCATTATATACGGTACTGATAAATCAAATCAGAGCTTTATTGAGACTCAAAAGAACGATTTTTCATTATTATAGTTGGAAATACCCAATTCCTGTGCAACTTTTCTTGTTGAAGTTGTTGGATTGACTTAAAAACTTGTATTTGTATGCATGTACAGTAGCGTATCCAGAGGGGGGGGGCAAATGGGGCATTTGCCCTCCCTTGGAGGTGAAGAGGATGTATCTAAGGATAAATAAATTTCTGTAACATTCAACAAGCTAAGACAGGTGATTAGGTTTATTTTGTCATTAATTAATTGTGTGATGAAGTCACTTTTCACCATTTTTAGTCCATGATTTATGCACTTTAAAAGAAAAATATGGTAAAAATTACTTCTCTCCCAGGGTGGAACCCTGGACCCGACTGGGAAAGCTCACAGCGCTCCCCCTGACCCCCTAGCTGTATTGCCTCGCTACGCTTGGCAGCACTACTTTGCATTTTGCCACCCCTTTCGGACATCCTGGATACACGCCTGTGTGTGTATAATTTAGGGTGCATCAGCCTATAAGGGGTGAAATTTTGAACTTCGGATATTGATTCGGCCCTATGATATTATGGTTACAATCCCCAACAAACCTTACGGTGTCCACATTTCAAGCTGTTCTGACAATATTTAGTGGGTCTACCTCGAAGATGAAAATTTGACAATTGTGGAATTTTATGGTTTTACTAGAAAATCTTATGTGTAAGCGTTGTACATTTTATTTGAAAAAAAAATTGTAAATATAGTTAGTTTTAGGCAAGTTTTAGCCTCAATTCATGAAATTATCTGTCTTTTTAGACTTTTTTTGTATTATTCTGAGAATCATGAAGTGAGTTACCAGGATGCGGGATGAGGACCCAACTTGCCAAGCATCCCACCGACCACCTCCACCTATTAAAAATGGTATTTCATGATAAAATACTTGTAAAAATTGATTTATTGCTTATTGCTATCTTAATTCTTCTTTGTCCTTTTTTCTTTTAAAACAGATTATAAAGAAGCTTGTCTCTTTCTCAGATTAGGAGTGGCTTTTCTGTCAGCTTCTAAACTTGGAGAACATTTTGAAGATGTTCTTCAGTCCTTGCAGCCTCATAAAAGTCACTGCATAGTTTTACTGCCCTCTCAGAGCCATCATTTATGACATTTATAGCCAAAAGTTTTTCTTTGGAAGATATAAATGATGCTGTTATTTTCCATTCAACAATCTCAACCATTAAAAAATCATAGTCTAACTGTAGTGAAGAGAATATGAACCATGAGTTTTTGTCAACCAAGTCAGCTAGTGTGGTTTCCGATCGTAGATTGGTAGGGAAATTAGGCTTTCCAAAACTAGATCCATGTCTACCTTCTGGAACCACTGTCTCAATCTTGTGTGGTTTATAGGAAAGTAGATGGTTTGTTATAGCACGAAGTTCGTTTTTTGGAATCAAATCGCTGAATAATACAAGAGGAATCATCTCTGATGAAAGGTACCAGAGATGACATTTCAAAGATGTTAGAGCACTTTTTGCTATTTGCTTGTTTACTTCCTCGTATCTAAGAAGCTTTTTGTAAAGCTGCAAATCGTGCCATGGTGCATCAAAAACTGAAGAGCAGGTCATCCACCATGGGTAGTAAATCAGTGAAATGAAGGTTGCAAAGTCTCTTAGTTTCAGAATTTGTTGCTTGTTTGTGATTGTTACTGAAGGTAGTTTTGAGATATTATCTTCTAGTAATGCAATTTTTAGAGCATATATTGCTTTACTCATCCATCTGGCTCTATGTATAGCACCAGGTCGCTGAAGGGTTATATCCTTATCACTAGGTCCTGCATTTAAGTATAACACAACTAAGTCAGAAAATTGTTTGTAGTCATATCGTGTATGTTGCTTTTCTATTTTACTTGAATTGCATAATCAGTCCATTCCTGAAGAATCTCCTTGACAGCTTTGGAGTACTGATTGAAGTCAATTTTTTTCAATTTTTCATCCTTGGAAATCCACAAACTTTTCTCAAAATCTGTTAGACATTAATTTCTGGTCCACTCGAAGTTTCTACTTTCATGTCCTGAAACACATGACTCATAATAACTTCACCAACATGATACCTGCATGCAGACCATAATAAAGGCCGTCCAATCTCTTGTTGGATAGTTATGCATGCAGCGCTCACATGTCCCGTGTTGGTTGCTGTAGTGTCG
Source organism: Bathynomus jamesi (assembly GCA_023014485.1). Lineage (NCBI taxonomy): Eukaryota > Metazoa > Arthropoda > Malacostraca > Isopoda > Cirolanidae > Bathynomus > Bathynomus jamesi. The sequence goes on along the minus strand of JAJOZX010004584.1, from coordinate 280,604 downwards.
AAAACCAAGTTCACTATTGAATCGGAGCAGTTCCACAATTTCAGTAGCTTCATAACTTCTTCAGTCAAGTTTTTCCCAGATTGGCCACTGCCACCAGCACTAGGATGATATGATGGAATACCAAGTAGTTTGAGATCCATTGAGTTTCCAACTGATACGGCTAATCGTTCTTCTGTAACATATTTATCTTGCAGAGTAGAAATTATTTTCGAATCCCAATGAAGAGAGGCCAATTTAGGAGGATTCCAGGATTTTTTAATGGAACTTGAATTTTTTTGGGCTACTTCGCGTCTTGCTCTATCAGCTGTAGCATATGAAGTTGCCACTGCCTTAGTGTTACCACCACATTCTTCAACAAAAGCTTTTGTGAATGCAGCCTGTTGTGCCGGAGTCATTTTCATTCTTGATGCCAAAGAAACAAGTTTCGGTCTTTTCAGAATGTCATGAGGAATGATAGCTTGAGTACCTAAACAGACTGTTGACTGTGTGGATTTTCCATCTTTTTCAGCTCCATTAGCTTCTGACTCACTCTCAATGGTAGTTGTATCGCTTGTGCTACTGCTTTCTAATTCAACATAACTGCAAGAAGCTTCAGTGTCTCTCAATTCCTTTTCTTTTCTCACATTTTCTTGACATTTTCGAAAATTCATGCATTTCATTTTGGATGCTAAAGTTTGATCATGAGCTCCAAAAGAAGCAATTCTATCCCCTTGCATAGATTGAAGAAATTGTATATCTTCTGGATTACTCATAATTTTTTTGGCATTTTTAATCCACAGTGGAAAAGTCATTTTAAGTTGCATTTCCATATCTTCTAGTCTTGTCTTTGTACTTTGTAGCTCTCTTCTTTCCAATGGAATTTCTTTCAGTTTCGCATTCTTTTCTGACAACGAAATTATTTTCTCACATGCTTTTTTCTCAGTAATCATTGGTATGTTGGCTTTATTGTAGAATGGTTGAATTTCTGTTAAAACAATTTTAGCTATATCTCGCTTAGTTCTTCTCTCTTTTAGACCCTGTTGCTGGTGAAATAGGAAACATCTAAGAACTTGTTCACTTGTTGGCAAGCGACATCCTACAATCTTTGCATCATTATTTGTGATGCCAGGACCTAATCCAAATATATAGGTTTTTTCGTGTTTTTACATCAACTTTATCTGCACCACTTGAACAAGTTTTACCACTAGAAGTGGCTTCACTGGCTTTACCACTATTATCCATTATATCATATATCAACTATTATCACCAACATATATAAAAAATTGACCTGTAATAGAAACATAGATTAATATTAAAGTAGTCTACATGCCTGAAAATAAGAAAAAATAGCTATAGGTATTTCATGATGGCAAATGATGTTTAATAGTAGCTATAGCTTAAACACAAGCAAACTAAACATACTAGGCCTATAGTACCTTAAGGATCATTCAATTCAATAAAATAAAGGTATATGTGAAAAAAATAATTTAAGGCAATTTATCCCAAAAATTGTCATTTTTGTAAAAGTTTAGGAGCTAGGTGGACCCAGTAGATATTAATCAATTGACCTGAAATTTTGCATGTGAATTTTTTTTAGGGAATGTAACCATAATAATGTAGGGCCAAATCAATTTTTGAAAGTTGCCATTTTTGATGCACCCTAGACTGTATATATAAAATCCTTAGACTTTTCTCACACCCTATAGCTACATTATATTATGTTCATTATCCACCTCATCAGTTACAAACTTTAAAAAGTCTTAAGAGATTAGACAAACAAGACACTCCAGATCTAAATTGATGTTGGGAACTTTAAATATTAAAATTATCCAAATAATCTTCAGTACTATTCTGTATAATTCTTTCTAGTTTCTTTCCTATTAATGATATTAAACTAACAGTCCTATAATTTCCTTCCACCCTTTTACTACTATTTTTTGTAAATGGGTAGGCAACTACATTTACTTTTTTCCATTCATCAGTTACCTCTGCATAATTAATGGATTTAATAAACAAAATAATTAGTGCCTCAGATAAGCTATCCTCCCATTCTCTGGAAATTTTAGCATAAATATTATCAGGACCAGCAGCTTTATTTGGTTTCATTGTATTAATTATCTGCTGAACATCTTTTCTAACCAGTGGTGCATTCAAGGGGGGATAGATTTGAAATTTTAATTCTTTAGATTCTCGAAACTGGCAAAATTATAAAAAATTTCTTCAGTAAAAACAAAGCTAAAACCATTAAGAATACCAACAATAACCTGATCATTTTCAAATATCCTATCATCATATTCTATTGGGCCAATCTTATCTTCTTTATTTTATTATATTTATAAAATCTAAAGAATTTCTTGGGATCTTTGTTACTATTTCCGCTAGATTTATTTCATTATGCCGTTTGCTCTTCCTTATCAAACTGTTTAACTTGCTTCTTAACTGCCTGTAATTATGTAAATCCACAAGGCTATTACTTTTAAATTGCCTGAATGCTCTTTTCTTATTTTAATCATTTTATCTATTTCCTTATTCCATCACAGAGGTTTCCTATTCTTGTTAAAATTCCTGTATTATTTCTTATAATGTGGCCAAAAGTCTGTGGACACCCTGCTGTTTTTACTGAAGAAAATTTTAATAAAGTTCTTTAATTTTAATTCTTTTGATTCTCCAAACTCAGACATTTTTGATGAGATTTATATGAAGGAGGAAGATGATAGGCAAATAATTAATACAATGAAACTAAAATCTGCTGTTCCTGATAATGTTTCCCTTCAGGGAAGATGAAGGTCAAATAGAGCTTTTTTGTGTTTGTCATAACTTTTGAGCCATTCAATAGCTAAATTGATAAAACTTCATACACACATGTATCATCATGAGACAGTGTTTCACAAGCAAGATCAGGCTCTTACACTAAAGTTCAAGGTTTCAAATATAGGAAAGGGACATGGGTGTCATTCTCACATAGTTTTTGTTTAATACAGGCAAGTAGGGGCAGGCTAGATTCTTATTGATACGAGACATACCGTAAATGGCATCATCAAACAAAAGGATTTTAAGATCTGTTACAAAACAGTTAAAATCAGAGTATTTCATTGATAAACCAAAACATTTAACCTCCATCAATGAATCCATAAAGATCAGGAAGAAAAATAATGGAACTCGACAAATTATTAAACCAGAGTATGATGATGAATCTGAGCCAAATATTAAATTGGAACAACATGAACAGAAGGTAAGTAATCCCAATAAGTTCTGTAACTGTAATAACTAATGAAACTTACATTCTGAATAGCAAGTTCAGTTCTAAACTACATTTTTTTCAGTCATGGAAACCACCTCATGATGATGAATCTGAACCAAATATTAAATTGGAACAACATGAACAGAAGGTAGGTAAGCCCAATAAGTTCTGTAACTGTAATAACACTGGCCAACAAAATGAAACTTTTTTTCTCATCACAAACATGATCACACTTTTCTTAATGCATTTTTCGCGCTGATTCCGAATCTGTTTTTTTTTTTTTTTTCTAGCACGTATAGTTATATAGATACACTGGTTTTGATATTTTTAAGTTTTTGATATTGCTATAAGAAAATTTATGGATGTATAGATCACACTTACGAATGCTAACAACAAATACATCATATACCTTATTCAATGTACTTATAAATAAAGAATATATACATTATTTTATTAAAAGCGCTGTGTGTGTGATTTCCTTTTGTAAATTTGGCCTGGATTGTCACGATACAGCATCCAACAATGGTCCGCCATCATGCTTTCATTCCAATATCCTTGGTAGCGCTTCTCCATCATCTGAATATCTTGATGGAAGCGCTCTCCTTGCTCGTCACTCACTGCACCAAGGTTTTCAGGAAAGAAATCTAAGTGGGAATGCAGGAAGTGAATTTTTAACGACATTCGACACTTCATTTCTTTGAAGGCATCAAGGAGGTTCTTGACTCCATCCTTATACGCAGGTGACTTGTTGCTTCCAAGAAAGTTTTCACATATCCATTTGAACGCCAGCCAAGCCTTCAATCCCAGCGGACTTAGGACTTTTTCAAATTCAGTGTCATTCAAAACCTCCCTTATTTGTGGCCCAACAAAAATTCCTTCCTTCAATTTTGCTGCAGTAACCTTCGGAAATTTCCTTGAAAGGTATTGGAACCCTTCAGAATTGACTTTACCCATTGCTTTAACAAAATTCTTCATTAAACCAAGTTTAATGTGAAGAGGTGGCAGATAGATCTTTTGGGGATCCATTAAAGGGACAGACTGGACATTGCTTATCCCTGGGACATATGTATACCTAAGTGGCCAGTCACTTTTGGTGTAATGTTCTATAGTGGCGCGACTGTCCCACAGGCAAAGGAAACAACAAAATTTTGTGAATCCTGACTGCATACCCATAAGCATTCCTATAACTTTTAGATCTCCACAAACATTCCATTGGTGACTGTCGTATTTGATTGCCTTAAGTAGTATATCCATATTGTCATATGTCTCTTTTAGATGGACGGAATGGGCAATGGGGATGGATGGCATTATATTACCATTATGCAAAAGAACTGCTTTCAGGCTTCTCTGCGACGAATCAATAAAGAGGTGCCACTCAGATGCCACATACGTCTGAGATATGGCTGTAAATAGTCCATTGATGTCATGGCAATAACAGAGAGGACCGTCTACTGAAAAGAATGCTGTTAATTCAAAATTCCGCTTTCGGTAGTAACTAATACGAACATTGTTCTCAAGTAAATTGTTCTCCTTTAGTCTTGAGGCGAGAAGCTCTGATTTCTCTTTAGACAGCGATAAGTCTCTAACAAGATCATTCAACTGTCCTTGGGTTAACTTTTTAGGCTCTAAATGTCTACCTTCAAAAGTGTACTCTGGTTCTGTAGATGGTCCGGAAACGCCAGTTGCACCTTCATCACTTTCCATGTCATCTATGATAGAATCTAGCCTATCACTTGGGGGAATTGGAATGGGCAATGTTTCATCATGTTTTACTGGTCTACGTGCTGAATCCAAGTTTGGATATACAATCTGGTGTTTGTTCTTGGCAGAAAACCCCATTAAGTTTACACTACAAAAATAACAGTCTTCATGATGATCTCTCGGCTCCCTCCATATCATGGGTATGGCAAATGGCATTGAAACTTTCTTTTTGTTAAGCCAATCACGTAATCCATTTGAACAGCCAGAACAGATTTGATGTGGCACCCATGGTTTATCTTAGTCACCTAGATGGCAACCAAAGTATAGCTTGTATATTTTCTTAATGTCGGTTGTAATACTTCGTCGCTGTGTTTTAGTTGTTGTAGTGATCGGCTTTATTAATTAACTTCTCTTCATTGTTTAGTCTTCTTTCTACTTTACTATATCTCTATTTATTCTCTATTGGCTCTTTCTTTCATTTATCACTTTGTTTCTCTACACTCTTTTTGCCGTATCGTATAAATATCATGATAGCGCGCCTAGACCTGACTCAAAGTTCGTTACAAAACAAAGGGGGAAGGGGGGTATATTAATACTCTTTTTTAACACTTATGAACATTTTATTAAATCTGAAAATGGTTTAGTTAAGTTAGGGGTATGCGAGTATGAAATTCTATTATAATAATTTAGGTCGGAGAGGGGCACAACCACTTAATTAAATTTTACGTTACATTTCATCAACCTACGCGTAACGCGTTGCCTAGAAGACTGACTTCGTTTTGAGGCTAGTCCGCTCTTTTGGGTTCCTCTGTCCAGGACTACCAACTTTACCCATTTTAACAATTTACAATCTAACAAACATGCTTTCTCGTAATCTCATAATTATTAGTAAATGATTTACATTAAACATTATCTTAATTAAACAAAACAGAAATTTATATTCTTAACTAAGCATTACTACATTGTCAACTGGCCGCATACGAAACAGAACTTGTCGGGGTCATTCTTACATTGTCGAGGCATGTTGACTCACCTGAGCAAACTATAAATTCAAAAAAAATGTACACCAACTTGACACAACAAGTTCTTGGACTGGACTGATCTTTTGACACACAAAGCACGGCATTGTTGCCTGAATCACAATGCTGCTAGACGTAAAAGCTCTCACCTGAAATACATAAGATGTATAATTAAGATAATTGAAATAAATAAGTTGAATAAACTAAAAAAACACAATAAAATAAACACAATCAAATGTTGAAATATTAGTATTTTGCCTATTTAAAATGGTTAAATCTGTGTAGTTATATATATGCCTTCATCTTGAAAACTATACGTGCTAGAAAAAATCTGAATGCAGTTTTGGAATCAGCGTGAAAAATGCTATCCAGCCACCACAAATTTTACTCTGATGAAAAGTCTTTGTTGACCAGTGTAATTAATGAAACCTGAGTACATTCTGAATAGTAAGTTCTAAATTAAATTTTTTCAGTCTTGGAAACCACCTCATTGGAAAAAAGTCTATGAAAATATTAAAGAAATGAGAGCTAAAAGAGATGCTGCAGTTGATCACATGGGAGCAGAGAAATGTAGTGATAAAAACACTCCACCAAAGGTAGGTCAAAATGGTTTGTTTTCACTCATCTGCATCACATCTTTAAATCATGACAAGTTTGTTCTGTGATGGGGTTGTTTAACCTCTTTCACAACTTGCAACATCTAAGGTCATATGATGGAGGGGACCTACAGTTTTACATGTGATCCAAACCATGGGCCACTACATTATTTGGGTGCAGAGGAAGGTCCCCCATCCATCTATACCCAAACCCAATGTCACTTTGCTGATTGATTGAAAGTGGTGTTGACTCAGGATAAGTATATATAAGAGGAATAAGAGATGGAATTGGAAAGACAATTTTTTCTGTGCTCCAAAGTTTTTAATAATGATAAATCTTTATTGGTAAAATTAAATATTACAATACTACACTTTACAATAATATAATTTTTTACAAAATATATTTACCATACTTAATACCCGAGTAGTATGGCCCTAAAACTTTAGGCATTACTGGGCTCTCATTAATTTTAAGGTAAAAGCATTTTACATGTTGGTAGGTAGGTATGATTTGGTAGTATAAGTATTATGATTAATCATTATATAAAACAGATTTTGTAGTTATGGTTATGAATATATAAATAACCTTGGTTTTGCTTCCACCCAAATTGTTCATTCTGATGAAGGTCAAGCTTGTTGCTCTACCTTGGACCTACAGCTTAACAGAATCTGAACCATGACCTAACCCCCCCACAGGTGGTCAGAAATTGCAAAGTCTTTGTTGACATCGACTGCGAGCAGTACTGACCACTACACCACCAAGGCACACCATATCTGAATATGCTGTTTAGAGGCATGAGAGCTTTTCAGGCAAAAATCTTTGAGAATCATTTCAGTTTTTACAAACAAAAATAAGAAAAGTAGAAATAATGGAAAATAAAATAAAGTTGCATTTAATTAATTCTGTCATTACAATTAAAAATTGAGATAATCTTAGAAATAATAGAAAAAAAGAAGTGGTAAATAATACATGCTGAAGTACTAATAATAATTAATTTCTGTTATTACAAATGAAAAATTATGCAATCTTAAAGTAATAGAAATACAGATAAATGATGTACATTATATATATGGTGTAATATAATGGAAACTTGTATAAATTATATAAGTTGTGATTGCACCAGATTTAAAACTATGAATTTTGCATGTATAATAATACTTTGTGATTTTTTATTTGGCGATATTTATGAGTTACAATATATACATGTATACACGCACACACACATGTGTGTGTGTATATATATATATACCCCCCTCCCCGCGGGCGGTCTTTCTGGGGTGGATCGCCCGCGGGCTCCTGCCTCCATGTGGCGAGGGGGGTACCCCGCCCGGTTGCGAAGTAGACTTTTAACATACCCTGCTATCCTACAGCCCCCTCTTTCCTGTCTTCCCCTCTTTCCCCTCTTCCTTGCCCCCTCTGTTTTTTTTTCTGCTTTCTCTTTTCACTTCGCGCGCCCCGTGGGCTGCCGGGGCTGATCGCTGGGGGTCTCGCTCCCATGGTCGGGGCCGGACTAAGTTGGCTGGTAGGGTGCCCGGGCCTGGGACCCTGGGGGGCCTTGGTCTTTGCTGCCGGCGGGGGAGAACTCTCGATGCTGCAAGGGCCCCTTTTGAAACGGGGGTACCCGCATGGGACGAGGCACCCATCCCCCGCCGGCGTGCGCTTGGTCCCCTTGGGCCCCGGGTAATCGGTTCCCCGCGACCCCGGGCGCGAAACAACAATAAAATTTTTTGTATGGAAACATTTACAAATCTAAAGGACCTCGTTGACGACCCGGCTTGTGCATATGACCTCCCTCTGACTACCTCTTTGGACCTTGGGTCTGGTAAGGGCAGTCGGCAGCCCTCGCCCACCCCGTCTGCTCTTCTTGCCGACACCTCCTCTCCCTCTCTTCCCCAGGCTCGTGGCGCCGCTGCCCGACCCCCGCCAGTAGCGGATGGACCTGCAGTGGACCCCCCGACCCCTGGATCCCCCCATATTCCACGTCCTGATAGGGACCCACCTGCTTTTTCGCCCTCAGGTGGGAGGCCCGCGGCCCCGGTCGCCTCCCACTCCGGTCGGGCCTCATCGACCCCGGCCCCCTCGGCCCCTGGGGGACGTGGGACCCGACGTCGCCGTCCGCCTTTCTCGTCTTCCCGCCCCCTCGAAGTTCCGGTGGTGTTTGGCCAGACGGCTTCACTCGGCCTTAGGACGATGGACAAGTTCCTCGTCCTCATCCCCTCCTCCTCCAAGCCCCTCCCCACTAACCACGAACGCCTCTTTCGAGCGATCCATGGGAAGACGGGGACGGCGCGTTTTGACCTTCGGCCTCAGAGGGATGGCTCCATTTTGATAAGGTCGCGTTCCTCTGCCGAAACCTCCTCTCTGCTCGCTATCCCCGATGTCCTGGGCTGCGGGATCACGGTGACTCCCCACCCCCGCCTCAATCAGTGCCAGGGCACGATCTACGCTGCTCGTCTTCTACCCATCCCGGTGGAGGACCTCCAGACTGACCTCGCCTCCCAGGGTGTGGTGAGAATATACCATTTTCCCGACAGATCGCGATCCCCAGCCGTCCCTTCTCCTCGCCTTCTCTTTACTTTTGACTCACTGGTGCCCCCCGTTTCGGTATTCTGGGGCTTTGGTGAGAGACGAGCGTCGAGCATGCGAATTCTCGGTTCGGCCATACGTGCCAGATCCTACGCGCTGTTTTCAGTGTAATAGGTTTGGCCACGTGAGCAGTTCCTGCTGTCAGCCGGCCCCGTTGTGTGTCCGCTGCGGCGGCCCTCCCCACCCCTTGCCCTGTACTGCTCCGCCTTCCTGCACCAACTGTCATGGACCGCACCCTGCTTCATCCCGCTCTTGCCCGTCCTTCCTGTTTGAGAGGGAGGTTCGGGCCCTCTGTTCATCAGAATTTCTCAGCGCTCGGGAGGCGCGGGACCGGTTGCGTGGCCGCGAGGCCCGGCGTGGTACCTCGTACGTCGAGGCTCTCCGTCCCCGGCCGCCGCCGGCCCAGACCCCGTCCTCACCGGCGGTTCCCGACGCGCCTCCACCCACCGTGTCCGCTACTCCCTGTCTATCCTCTGCCGCCCAGCGGACTCCCGCCGCGGCTCCCTGTACTACCAGCGCGTCCCCACGTGCTCCCTCCGCGAACGCCGATGCTTCGTCGGCAACCCCCCTGCCCCTTCTACGCCCTCTCCACCGGCGCTTTCGGCCACCCCCATTCCGGACTGTGACCCGCCGTCGCCCATGCGGGCCGCACGATGGAGGGGAACGGGCCACAAGCGCCGCGCCAATAGTGACCCCGAAAGGTTCGAGGCCATAGGCCTCGCATCACCTTCCTCTCCCAGACACAAACGCCCTCTTCACCCTACCATCCCAGTGTCCTCACCGTCCCCGCTGCGCAACCGTTATGGACGCTCCCCCCTGGGGTCCCCGACGACCCTCGTGGTGGGGGCGGAGATACATCCCTCACCGGTTCGGTCGATGGACCCACTGGAGGGGGAACTCGCCCGCCTGGTCGGCGTGGGTGGGATGAGCACGCCCCCGCGCGTGACGTACCCCACCTCTCTCCTTGACCTGCCTATGCATCCGGGTGAGGTATCCTTTTCCACTCCCCCTTGTAGTCCAGCCTCCCCTGCACCTCCAGTGAAGGGAGGGGCCTTCTGGATACCCCTCACATCCCCTTCTCTGCATCGATCTCCCCCGGGCGTCCGGGTGACTCCTCTTCAGGAGGATTTCCCGGCGTCAGTTTCCACATCGCCCCCCCGTCGGGGTGACCCTCGCCTTCGCTCACGTTCGGCATCCCCCGTTGGGCCCCGGGGCTTTCCAATCCCCTTGTTAATCTCGGGCCACCCGATCGGCCCACCCACCCCATAACCATCCGTTTCGCAGACTTTCCTACCCCTCCATATACTTCGCTCCTGCAGTGGAACATCCGCAGGCTCCTGGTAGGCCTCAAGAGTCTCTCTTCTCTCCTGGCCTCCAGGTGTCCGGCGTGTTTCTGCCTTCAGGAGACGATACTGGGCTCCCGTTCCCTCCCTCGAGTGTCTGGCTACTGCGGTAGGGCGGGTCGTACTCAGGTGACAACATGAATCTGAAGGAAATCCTACCATCAGGGGTGTCTAAATTATGTGTTTTTACATGGGGAATTCAAATATGAGCTTCTTTTTTGGATAGGATATAACTAACCTACATCATTTTGTATTTCTAAATTGCCAATTTTACTCTTTTGAACCCCTTTATAATATATTAAAAGATATAAGGTAAATCATTTATATTGACAAGGCCAAATCAACTTTACATATATTTATTAATAGGTGAACTGCATGTATATCACTGGATATAATTACAAAGATCATTCTCCTGACATCTTGAACTTTGCCAGGTTGCACAAATCCTGCTTTGACTCAGACTTGGACATCAGCTTCCTGCTGGTCTCCTGAGCCCTGATCCCTCCATCCCTCTTTTCCTGTGAGAAGTACTTAGCAGAAGCCTCAGTCACCATTTTAACAATCCTCTCAATGCTTTGTGTGTGGCAATGCTTTGTGTGTGGCCAGGCTAAGGTGCTTAGAGAGCAGGTGAGAGGTGGCTCTGACACACCTTCTGACCAGCTGATCAAGTCACCGATGCTGGAAGCATCACAATTGATGTCAGGTGTCCTTCTGCTCCTAACAGAGGAGTCCCCCAGCTGTGTGTCCGGGTCCCCCTCTCCCCTGATGGCCAGGATTCTCTCCACCCCTTCAATCCTCTCCTTCTGATCCTCAGAGCAGAGTAGTGTTTGGAGGATGACTTCACTGCGGGCATACCAAGCAGATCTTCTCACAGTTGGCATCACAATATCCAGCACCTCCTTTCTCTGGGACTTGAGGCAGTCCAGCTGAAAGAGGATGTGCCTAGGCCCTTCGATCCAGGAGTGCTTGACCTTCACGTTGAACCAACATAGGTAATACACTCCAATGATGAATTCCACAATGAATTGCAGAATCTTCAGGTTATTTCCTTTAAGTCCGTGCTTTGACACCCAGAGCCTGAGAAGTCTGTTCGCTGTGGTGAGCCAGCGGCTGTGGTTTACTGGTCCTATCTCTAACAGAGCCAGCCCTGCAGGAAGTACTCCATCCCTGACTGCACAGACAATTTTATAGCCATAGTATTGATCAGTTGAGAGATCTTGAATGACCTTGTCAGGAAGCTTGATCAGTGGAGGGCCAACAGAGATTTGGGTGAAGTTTGGATTGATATCAAAGTCTGTAGCAGAATCGAGGAGCTTTCCTATTGGCCTGGATAATTTTTTGTCTGACAGAGTAGGGCCATCAAGGTCAACAATGAGATGGCGCAGGGGAAGTTCACCAGTGTGCAGGTTGCACACCAACCAGACCAGCTTTCTCCCCAGGTGCAGCTCCAGCTTCCGCATTACTCCAGCTTTCACACCAGTGTTGACATTTGTTGAGTCTCCTCCAATGGCCAACAAGGTCTTATCATAACCCCTCTCTTTCAGCCAGGCAAACAGGACCTTAGCAATCTTCTCCGCATGTGACTCCTCTTTAGTTGCTTTCTCTGGGGTAAAGTGGAACAGATAGTAGCTGCCAGGCTCACTAACAACACTATAGTGTTCTTCCTTGATCTTTGCGGGAAAAGATTGGTCACTGCCCTCAGCTTCCATCATCACATTGGTCAGGTCAATCCGCCCATCAAAGAGGATGCAAGAGATCCCCCCCCCCTCCTCCCTGCACTTCTTCTCGAACTGTTCCCCAGCTCTCTCATCAACTTCTCCTGTGCTCTCTTGACCTTGCTCTTATCAATCACTTTACCAAACTGTATGATAATTACAATTAAGTGGAATGGCACACCTTTTTATTTGAGTATTTAAATATTATTATTATATGAATTACATTATATGTGTTTATATGAATTAGTTAGAACAATGCTTTATGAGAGATAACGTGAGCAGCCATGATAGAAAATGTGAGAAGACATATTCTGGGGTAACTACAATAGTAAAATAATCAACAATTTAATAATAATCAACTGCAAAATGATGTAGGTTAGGGTTATCAGAATTAAATATTTTCTTCAGAATTGTGTTCTATACACCAAAATATGTCATTTGAACACCCCTCTCCATTGATTTAAAAAAAATGCATAGTATGACCCGCCCTACTACTGCGGGCTCCCTTCCCCGCCTCGATGGGGCGGGTAGGGGGGGCTCCGCCGTCTTCGTGCACCGCTCCGTCCCTTTCCACCCCCTCCCGCTCCGTACTGTCTTGCAAGCAGTGGCCGTGCGCCTTTCTTTGTGGCGTCAGCTCACGGTCTGCTCTCTTTACCTCTCCCCTAACGTACGCCCTCCACCCGATTCTCTCCGTGACCTAATTCTGCAGCTTCCCCGCCCTTTCCTGCTTCTCGGGGACTTCAACAGTCGGGACCCGGCCTGGGGGGATGTTTGCTCCACCTTTCTCTCCGGGACCCTTCTCTCCCTTATGGACGAGCTAGAGTTCACCTTTCTGAACGATGGCTCCCCAACCTGCCTCCACTCGGCCCATGACAGTTTCACCTGTATTGATCTTTCCCTGGTTTCCCTCGATATCGTGACGGAGTTCACCTGGGAGGTCCTGCCGGATTCTTCCGGCAGTGACCATTTCCCTGTGTGTCTTACCCCAACCCGTCTCCTCCCCCCCACCTCTGTCCGCCCGCGCTGGCTGTTCGCCCGAGCGAAATGGGCCTCATACACGAGGTGCACGGCGATCTCGCCGTCCATTCCTGCCTTTCCCTCCGTTAGTGAGGCCCTCGCCTTTCTCGAAAGCAAGATCCTCTCGGCTGCCACCAGTTGCATCCCCCGTACCTCAGGCTCCCCCAGGCCGCGCAGCGTCCCATGGTGGACCCTAGAGTGCTCCCGTGCCGTTCAGGAGCGGCGCCGTGCTGGCCGTCGCTTCTACCGGACCCGCCAGCCGGAGCATAAGATGGCGTTTCAGCGCCTGAAGGCAGTGGCCCGTCGGGTCTTGAAACTAGCCCGGCGTACCTCCTGGCGGAGTTACGTGTCCGGGATCTCCTCCTCGACCGCCCCCTCGACTGTTTGGCGCAAGGTGCGTAGCTTTGAGGGGACCCGTGTCCCCCCTCGACCCCGGTGCTTCGGGTCGGGGACGACGAGTTCGTGTCCGATCCGGAGGCCGTCGCGAACGCACTCGCGGCGCACTTCGCAGCCATCTCCAGTTCCGATTCCCCCCACTCCCGCCGCGACCCACCGGAATTTCCACCTCATAGGGATGACCCCTATAATCACCTCTTCCACATGACAGAGCTTCGGGAGGCCCTCCGCCCCCGGCCCCGATAATATCCCCTATGACTTGTTACGGCACCTCCACCCCTCTGCTCTCAGCTTTCTACTGGACCTCTATAACCGGATTTGGTTGGAGGGTTCATTTCCGGACCGATGGCGTGAGTCCATCGTCGTCCCCATCCCGAAGCCCGATAAAGACCCCTCACTCCCGTCGAACTATCGCCCCATTTCCCTAACATGCTGTGCCTGCAAGGTGATGGAGGCGATGGTCGCCTCGCGGCTGTCCTTTACCTTGGAGGCGAGTGACCAGTACCCTGCTACCCAGGCTGGTTTCCGGCGCTTCCGGTCTACCACCGACCCCCTCCTTCTCCTTAGCCATGACATGCAGGAGGCTTTCTCCCGGCGTCAATTTGTACTCGCCGTCTTTTTCGACCTCCAGAAGGCCTACGATACTACCCGGCGGAGCGCGGTCTTCGACTGCTTACGCTCCCTGGGTTTCGTAGGCTTTCTCCCTTCCTTTATTTATAACTTCTTGTCCGCCCGTTCTTTCCGCGTCCGCATCGGTTCTGCCCTCTCTGACCGCTTTCCGTTGGAGGAGGGTGTCCCTCAGGGTAGTGTCCTTAGCGTCTTGTGTTTCTCACTCGTGATGAACACAGTCGCTACGGTCCTGCCTACATCCGTTCGTAGCTCCCTCTATGCCGATGACCTGGCTATCTATTGCTCTGGCCGCCTCCCGTCTTTGGCTGAACGTCGGCTCCAGCTAGCCATCAACGCGGTGGTTCGCTGGGCGTCCTCGGTTGGCTATGCTTTCTCACCCTCTAAGTCTTCCAGTATGCTTTTCCGTCCTCGGCGCCTCCGTCTGTCGCATACCTTCGCCTTACCCTTGCCGGCACTCCTCTTCCCCTCGTCCCATCCGTTAGATTCCTGGGTATGACCCTCGACGGATTTTTCGGTTGGGTTCCACACCTTAGGCGGTTGCGGCAAACATCTCGCCGCACCCTCTCCCTTTTGGGTCATCTGTCCCACACGACCTGGGGGGCGGACAGGCGTACTCTGCTGCGCCTGTACACCTCCCTGGTGCAATCCTGTGTCGACTACGGCTGTGTGGTCTACAGCTCCGCCTCCTCTCCGGCACTCCGTATGCTGGATCCTCTTCTCCACCGTGGCCTTCGCCTGGCATCGGGTGCCTTCCGCTCGTCCCCTGTCGCTAGTCTTCAGGCGGACTGTGGACACCCCCCCCTGCCCCTTCGCCGGGGCCTTCTCATGGCGAAGTGTTACCTTCGCATCTGCCGCCTTCCGATGTCCCTACTCTTCTCCGCGATCTCCCAGGCGCTACCCCGGCCTGACACGTTGCATTTCGCTGCCTCTGGCCGAGATTTTCTCATCCCTGGGGATCCCCCCACCCTCTATTCTGCCGTTCTCCTTCGATCTGTCGCCCCTCTGGCGGACCACCCCTATCTGCCGTTGCCAGGCGCTCCGTGGCCTGCGTAAGGAGTCTCCTCCTGCCGTCCTCCGGTCTTCTTTTCTGGCCCATCTTCCCGTCCATTCGGACGACGTTCCCGTCTACACCGACGGCTCGCGCTCCCCTGCAGGTGTCGCGGCCGCCGTCTTCTCTCCGTCATTGTCACCTATCTCCCGGGGTATCCCCCTGCCGGTTCAGGCCTCCATCTTTTCCGCGGAGCTCTTTGCCCTTCTGGAAGCCCTCCGTCTGGTATCGGGTTGTTCGCGGTCCTCCTGTACCATTTTTTTGGACTCGCAGAGCGCCCTTCAGGCCCTCGAGCGCTATGATTCCCCGGACCCCCTCATACGCCTTATTCAACAGGAGTACCATGTCCTGCACACCGTTCACCGGATCCGGGTCACCTTCTGCTGGGTTCCCGCCCATGTTGGTGTTTCCGGTAATGAGGTGGCGGACCGCATAGCCCGGTCCACCGCCTCGCTGCCTCCCCTCCCCCGCCCGCTCCCCTTCTCAGACTATGTGTAGGTCTTTCGTTCCTTTTACGACCGCATGTGGCAACAGTCCTGGGACGATGCCACAGGAAATAAACTCTGGTCCATCCGCCCCCGTCTGTCATATTGGGTGTCCTCTTTCCACCGCTCCAGACACAAAGAGGTCGTCCTTGCGCGGCTTCGCATCGGCCATACGCGCCTCACGCACGGCTATCTTATGTTCCGGCAGGAGGCTCCTCATTGCGCCTCCTGCCAGTCGCCCCTCACCATCTCACATCCTTGTGGAATGCCCCACCCTGTTGTCAGTACGTCGTCACGCCTTCCCATTCCTTTCTGATTTCCCCCTCCCCGAACGTTTACGCCTTATGCTCGCTGAGAGCCCTCTCTTCTCGCTTGACCGTCTTTTCCTCTTCCTCTCCCAATCTCGCATCCTATCTGAGCTTTAGGTGACTTCTCACCTGTAGTCCGCTGTTCTCCCTTTTCTAGTGCCTTTTCTCCGTCTCCGTTTCTCTTTCTCGTATTCCGCCTCGCCATGATATCCGCTACCATATAGCGGGAAGTGGCGGTAAACACCCCAATACAAAAAATATATATATATATATGCGCATACATAATGTATATTAGGGTGGTCCATAACTAGGGGAAATTTTTTTTTAATATTTCCTAGCTCCCACCCACTGAAGTTGAGGTTCTGTAAGAAAATGTGTTGCAAGTAAATTTTCGTTTCAATCAGTTCATATTTAGGGGTCACTCACGAGTTTCAAAATTTATCCTTCTATCACTGTAATAGGTATTATATGGTACCATATGCACTACAGCTCCACCACCTCTGGGTCCCCCCCCCCCCCCATCCACGAGCTGATGGATGAGTACTATCTGTTCTATGATGGGGGTGTTATGGTTGGCAACCACTCATTGTCGCCCAGTCAAAGAGCTTTTTCTGGCATCCAGAAACTTCTGGCAATACTCCAACACTACTTGGAGCAGATACTGCAGTTGCTCCTCATCTTTGGTTTGGTGGCTGCTGTACTGTTGGACGAGGACCACATCTTGCTCAGCATGGTCATTCACCACCCTGAGGTTTTCCACAACCCTAAGCACTGCCTGAAACTCCTCCATTTTTTCCCATTCATCCAGATCTTTGTTCAAGAAAACTGAAGACAATTGTAGTCGTTCAAAGAACCTCATTGAATGCTTTGTCACAAGGCTCTCCAAAGACAAACTGAGAGGTGGGTTGACACACTTTGGAATCTGCTCTCCACCCTCTTTCTTGTATAGGGTTGCAACCATCCGACATTTCGTTGCAGATGGAACATCAGCAGTGAAGAAGGCCAATGGAATCATTTCCTGAAAGAGGTACCAAAGTTGTCCTGCCAGCTTCTTACTGGCTGCTTTGGAGATCTTCTGCTGTGGATATGACCTCAATGATTCCAAGAGGCAAAGGTCCTTGGCTGGAGTGGAAGTGGCCATTGGAGCAGTGAACCATGCCTTCAGGTAGACTGCCACAGCGAAGCTGCTCATGTCTTGCAAACACATTTTCTCTTTTGGTGTGAGATGTTGCAATTGCTCCCGGAACATCCACATCTTGATAGAATACAGGACCTTACATATCCAGTGAGCGTTATGCATCACACCTGGGTGCTTGAATTGAATTGGCGATTCAAGATTTCCACCAAGGAAAACAATGGTGAGTTCCAAAAATTCCTTGTAATCATCTCGGTACATTTTGCACTGGATTTGGTCTTTGGTGAACTTCAGAAGTTCTTCTCTGACTGGTAATAGGGATGGATCAACAGTGGGGTCATTGACACCTGTTTGGAACGTGCTTTTGTCGATATAGTTTCACTGTTGCTGGAATATCTTGAATAACGGAACTTTAGGACTAGAAATTGCGACATGACACACCGTAAATGTGGCAGTGACAACTAGCTCCATGATATGATGTCTGCATTCAAAGTAGAGCAGTTCTTTCTGCAACTTCTGCTCTAGGAGCAAACAACATCCTGAGTGATGGCCAGTGTTAGCAGTGGCAGTGTCAAAACATATCCCCATCACTTTTTCACTTAATCCCCAAAGTTGCAAGAGATCAAACACCGCTTGTGCCTGCTGTTGCCCACTTCCTGAAGCTATTTTTGGCACTCCCAAGAGCTGGCAGTTGCCATCTGAGGTGGACTGAGATGGGAAGCTGGTCCACCTACGTGTTGTTGGTAATGTCTAGCAGAAGCTTTCCATCCCAGTGTACCACCACTGTTCCAGAATAGAATCCTTTTTGGACCAATTCAGCCTGCTGCCTGTGATGATGCTCTTGGCTGCACTTCATAGAGGATTGGTTGAGAGTCAGTTCCTTGAGGTTTTGGCCAAGGCTACAAGCTGTTTCCGATACAATGTAAAGTGCCATCCAGTCACTCACCCACTTTCTGTCTAAGGCTGAAGATAATTCTGAGTTGAAAATATTCTTGGTCTGGCATGTTCTTTTTTGGGGGGAAGAAGGACAACCTCCAGTGGTTCCCTCAAGAAACTCATCATTGGCAGAGCTTGAAGAAGCAAGTTTGGCTGTTTGGGATGTCAAGACTTGCTCTGTGACTGATTTCCTCCTTCAGACGTCTTCCTCTGCTTTCCACTTTGCAACCTTCTACTCCTTCTCCACCAATTTTTTGTTGCGGGAGCCCATTGTGCCATGCCAACTGGGCTCTCTCTGAGTGAGAAGGAAGTCACGATCTTCTTGAAACTGGATCATCTAGAGTGTGTTTCCATGTGCAATGTCAAACAAATTGTTCAACTTGCTTTTGAAAGATCTCATTTTGGACTTGTTTTGGATTTTGCCTTCCCTTATTCCTTTTCAAAGCCTGCCACTCTTTGAACAAGACCAAAAGCTTCTCCAAACAGTGGTTCTTCCAGCATGTTGGTATGTGGGCTCTTTCCCAAAATGAGAGAACTTCCTCCCAGCACTTCTTTAGCACTTTGTTTGGTGTCTTTCCTATTCTCATGATGATGATTGCAAAAAAACACCTCGGACCTGGCCATTTGAAGGCAGTTTACTGCCTAAAATCTTTTGGTCCAGTTTGTCCAACAAGTAAAAACCATGTGTTTTTGACATGACTGTCACCATAAGTAAATGTAACCAATATAAACCAATGCATGGTTATACCAATATCATTTAAAATCTATTTCATATCACTATATTTAACACTCCAACCTGTGAAAGAGCAGAAAATGGTATTAATTAGCACCTGTAATAGATCATAGTAATGAGTGACTCAGAGAACATATAACCCCATGAGTGATCACTAATTATGCACCAATGTGAGTGAAATTTTTCACAAGTTATTTTCTGCTATAGTGACATAGATTAGGCAGGTGGGAGCTGGAAAAATTGAAAGTTTGATATTATGGACCACCCAACTAATATATATATATATGATGCAAATCCACAAGGAAAAAGAAAAATAATTCCAAGGCCTTTTGTGTATTCAGAGCTACACCCTGATGAGGTGTAGCTTGTAGCTCTGAATACACGAAAGGCCTTGGAATCATTTTTCTTTTTCCTTTTGGGTTTGCATCATTCATTCATTTCATATGTTTAATTGTGAAATTCATCCCATATATAGAGTAAACCCTCACTAAGTCGGAATTCAGGATGAGTCTGACTCTGTCCTCTGTCAAGTGCTATTATTCTTTTGTTTATTTAACTGAGAGAAGTGTTTTATTTCCTATGTCAAGTGCCATTATTATTTTTTCTTTTACTAAGTGAAGTGTTTTTTAATACTGTATTGTATGAAAAGGTAAACAATAAAATTTTTTGTTTCACGCTCAAAATAATTTGGCAACAGTAAGTGAAACAAAGTTTTATTGTTTTTTAATGTTATTTTTGTTTATTTTGAACATTGTATTAGACTCACTAATCAAACTTAAAAGGTTAGAGAGTATTTATGCCTCTTTAGGGGTAAATAGTGGGTAATTAAGGTAATTTGCGATGAGTCGGACTGGCTAGAGCCCTATATAGTCCAACTTATTGAGGGTTTACTGCACACACACACACACACACACACACTCTGTTTCAGGAGGAAAGGTCAATACTTCGGGAGGTGATAGTATCGGTCATTGTGAGAAAAAAAGTTCATATGAACATGTGTCTAATTCTGAATGGTTTCAGAGATAGAGCTGTTTCAATCTACAAATACAAAAGCATTGTTAATGGTGATCAAGAAAGAAACCCATTACTGTTTCTAACATTTAATGTTTAAACATTGGCATTTTGAATGGTATCAGATACAGAAATGACAAATTTGTTAGTTTACAATATGTTTTCAAAAATCTCACCATCAACCTCTGCACTTTGCAACTCATGTGGGAAGATCGCGTGTTGTTCGTCTGAGTTGATCTTGATATTTCTTTATGCGGGCAGCAGCATCCAGAATGTGCGTGAGCAATTTGTCTTGTGTATCCACCTTTCTTTTGTAAACTTGACTTTTCATCCACCCCCACAAACAATAATCTAACGGAGAGAGGTCTGGCAACCTTGGTGGCCATTGAATGGGACCACCGCGGCCGATCCATCGACCAGGGAAAGTTTGATTTAGGTATTGCATCACCAGATGGGCAGAATGTGGAATAGCTCCATCATGCTGAAAGTACATACCAGCATGTGTGCCAAAGGAACATCCTCCAATAGTCCTGGCAATTCATTTTGCAGAAATTCTAGGTAACTTTGTCCTGTGAGATGATTCTCCAAAGTAACAGGGCCAATCAGCTGATCATTGATGATACCACATGACACATTGGCAGAGAAGCAATGTTGAAAATTTGTTTCCACAGTGGCATTTGGATTTTCGTCTGACCACCAATGAGAGTTACGAGTGTTGTTGATACCATCACGGGTGAAAGTAGCTTCATTGGTGAACAGTATTAATTGAAGTAATCGGTGATTAGCATTTACCCAATGACAAAATTCCAGTCACATGGCATCATCTCCTGGTTGAAGGTGTTGTACATGCTGTACATGATATGGATGCAAGCCTTCCTCATGTAATGTTCACCATACTCTTGTGTGTGGTACACGGAGATGTGTAGAAATTCTTCGTGAAGTAGTAGTAGGACTACGCTCTACCAACTGAAGAAATTTTTCCACTTCATCCACATCTTGTTGACCTTCACGTTCAGACGAAACGTGAGCACTGGGAAGTGTACCAATCTTGCGCAATGTGTTGAAAACCCTGGCAAACACACTTCAATCCGGAATTCTGTGATTTGGAAACTGTCAATGGTATTCTGCAAAAACTGTAGACATACACCATATCTGCATATTTGGCATGTGTGAAGGTGTGTGGCATTCTTAACACTGCTTCAAACACCAAACAATGTTACTCACAACAGTCAGCTATCGATTGGCTTATGTTACATGCTTACATTATAGCTTACATGGTTCAAGGTTATAGGGGAGGGAAGGGGGAGGAAGAGCTGCGCGTGCATCAGATTCAAACAGCTTTATCTCCGTAACCATTCAGAATTAGACACATGTTCATATGAACTTTTTTTCTCACAATGACAAATACTATCACCTCCCGAAGTATTGACCTTTCCTCCTGAAACACCCTCTATATATATATATATATATATATATATATATATATATTATATCCCCGCAAGGGGGTTCTAAGCTCGTGCTCTTGAGTGCTCTTTGTGCTCGTTTGTACGTGCTTGTTCCTGGAGGTTTCACGTGCGCCCTCCCGGCCCTAGCACCCAAGGATGATGGGGCTCGACCCTGCAGTCCTTGTCATCCTTGGTCTTTTTCCACTTCGACTGTCCCCTCCACCCTTTCTTTTTCCTCTGTTTTTCCTCTCACTTTTTCTTTGTTTTTCCGCTGAGATATGCCCTTTAAATAGAGGCGAATCGGTTCTTCCTGAACTAAAAAAAAAAAAAAAATATATATATATTATAATATATATCCCCGCAAGGGGGTTCTAAGCTCGAGCTCTTGAGTGCTCTTTGTGCTCATTTGTACGTGCTTGTTCCTGGAGGTTTCACGTGCGCCCTCCCGGCCCTAGCACCCAAGGATGATGGGGCTCGACCCTGCAGTCCTTGTCATCCTTGGTCTTTTTCCACTTCGACTGTCCCCTCCACCCTTTCTTTTTCCTCTGTCTTTCCTCTCACTTTTTCTTTGTTTTTCCGCCGAGATATGCCCTTTTAAATAGAAGCGAATCGGTTCTTCCCGAACTTAAAAAAAATATATATATATATATATATATATATATATATATTATATATAATATATATATATATATATATATCAGCTGGGATGTTGTGCATTAATGAGTTCATAAAGTGTTGCTTTAGTGATTTATGAAAAAATTAATATTGTTGCTTGTCTGACATTTATAGGTATAGAGTGCCATATGTCTGCACCTTTGTAAGAGAAAGCATTTCCTGCAATTTGCATTAAGTAATTTGGTTTGTGTATAAAATCAATGGGAAGCCTTGTATTATGATTATGGTTGCCTATTCACCCTGTGCTTAGGCAAAATATAGTTTTTATTATTAACAACTTTGTACATACTGATACTGACAGTCAGTTTATACAAGTCATTTAGTTTTAGAATATTTAAATCTCTGAACATTGAATAGGTATTAGATTGTCTGTTATCATTGTTTGAGAGAGTTTGTAAGCATTTTGGGGGGATTACTTCTAGGAGATATCTTATATAATCCCAAGCTTTAATTCTATACTGTAAATGTGGATGAATAATTAAGTAATCCAATGTAAGGAGAGCATTTTGAGGAATTGTCTTGAGTGTGAATGTTATGTAAAGAAATCTAGATATCTTCAATCTGATATATTGCATGTGGCTTTTGAAATTTAATTTGTCATCTAACTTCACGTCAAGAACTTCAACTTCATTTACTTTTCTAAGAGCAGTGTTTCCAATTTCACCACCATCTTTGGCTTTCCTCTCGTTTCACTGACATCCTTGGTGACCTAGCTTACAATTTCTCAATCTTGAATGGCCTAGAGCAGAATGTACAACACCCTACTTGTATCCCTGATTCCCTTGGAGATTGGCCCAACATTCTGGATTTATTTTTCACCATTCATCCTTCTTACTCTGTCAACCTTTTTTCTCTGGGCTCCTCCAACCACAATCTTATATACTCGTATGTTTCCCATCCTATCACTCCAATTTGGCCTTTGGATCCTTTGGTACCACTGACTGGGAGGCCCTTAGGCAGTACTTCTCTGATTTCCCATGAAATGATTACTGCTTCCATGGCTGGGGCCCCCTCCATGTGCACTGAGCACGTCATTTTTTTAATATACAAAGATGCTATTTTAACAATTCTGCAAGTTCATAAATCCCTTGTCTCTTTGGCTGGTTGGGCTAAGACAAGTCTAAGGGTTAGGCTAGGGCTGATGATAAAAACTTCTTTGGCCAAGTTTTCCACAAGGCCTGGCCTATATTGTAGGTTTATACTTAATGTGAGGCCAGGCTCTGTTTGCCTTCATTCATTAGTTCATGGCATAGTTCAACCTAACTGTATTTGTCCTGCACAAGTATAGACTAAGTTTACACACACAGTTTCCAAACTTAATGAAGCTTACTATTTACCACTTAATTAACATGATCTTGAACTTATTACTTGGCACTGATATAGCCTAAGCCTATTATTCCACTTGGTCCAAGGCTAAGTTAATTATGCGGAGATAACTGATAAATGAAAAAAGCAGATATGGCCCATTTACAAATGGGGTAGGAAATTATAGTCCTGTTAGTCTAACATCATTAGTAGGAAAGATGTTGGAAAGAATTATAAAGAATAGAATTGAGAATTATTTGGATAATTTTAATCTTATTTCAAATTCTCAGCATGGATTTAGATTAGGAAGGTCTTGTTTATCTAATCTCTCTCACTTTTTAAGAGTATGTAATTGATCAAATGGATGAGGTACATAATGTAGATGTTATCTGGATTTTAGTAAGGAATTTGACAAGGTTTCACATTGGAGACTTCATAGAAATTAAAAGCTCTTGGGATATCAGGGTCATTCATAATAAATTGAGTAGAAGACAGAGAACAGGGAGTAATTTTAAATGTTCATGAATCAGGGTGGCAGAAAGTGAAAAGTGAGGTACCATGGGGATCACTGTAAGGTCCATTACTCTTAATTGTATATCAAAATAATTCAGAGAAGGGAATAGGTTGTAAAGTACCTAAATTTGTAGATAAAGCAGTTGTTCCAGTTACAAATATAGAAAATTCTTATAAGCAATAAAAGGATCTTGATAGATTAGTTGTCTGGGAATAGTAAATGGCAGATGGAATTCAATGTTCAAAAATGAAAAGTCCTTAGTTTTGGCAGAAATAATGGAAACTTTAGTTATGGTGTGCAGTGACCCTTGTTAGAGGATGTTAGTCAGGAAAAAGATCTTGGCATTACAGTTAGTAGTGATCTAAAGTTTTCTAAGCAATGCTAAGAGGCTACAAATAAGATAAATAAAATGTTAATAATTATTAAGAGGCATGTTAGTTACAAAATTGAGGACGTCATCTGTAGATTATACAGTTCTTATGTTAGGCCTCATTTAGAATACTGTTATGAAAAAACTATATAGGGCTATGGGTTGATTGCCTGATACCCTCATCCGTTGGAA
Source organism: Bathynomus jamesi (assembly GCA_023014485.1). Taxonomy (NCBI): domain Eukaryota; kingdom Metazoa; phylum Arthropoda; class Malacostraca; order Isopoda; family Cirolanidae; genus Bathynomus; species Bathynomus jamesi. The sequence goes on along the minus strand of JAJOZX010004584.1, from coordinate 256,223 downwards.
ATTTCTAGCAGATTTCAGTGGAGAGTTAAACGACAAAAGCCCTATGTTTTTTCGTTAGAGAGTTATGAATATGTAGGTCTTTAAAGGACCTTTTATATTTAATTGATTACGGTAATTTTAGCGTCGGGATTTTAGATGCCTATATTAATGAAAAAATTGTCCCACCTTATTTTGCTGGGTCCTTGGTTTGCTTCGATGTAGGGTGTTATGATCATTTTCGGTGTAGGGCCACCACGATGGAGTTACGCGACAAATTAACTTGATGTAATTAATATAGGCAGTCACAATATAAACACTTTAAGGTATAGGCCTACCCTTTTTCTTTATATTTATTAAGTTTATTATAAGGAATTCACTCAGAACTTGAGGGAAGACAAAAGCACATCTTCCCTGTTTAAAGCGTTCGCTGCACATAAACAGCCCCGAGGCCTCCTTTAATATATCTTCATATTTTAGTATAAATTGCTGATTTGGCAAAGGTTGTTGACTCTTTCTCTCTCGTATTTTACATGAGTTAGCAAATGGAAAATTTTGTTCACGTGAAATAAATGTTTCTCGTGGTTATGCAGACCTGACGCCTACATACGGGTTCTATGTATGTATGGCAATCATCTCATTCCCATTAGGCTATGTCGCCAATCCCGAGCCAATTTTGTATAGATATTTAATTCAATTAATTAATAATTTATATTTAATTATGAAATAAAGGTACCACATATGATACCATGTTGTGCGCGTATAGTTTTTCCATATACTGGGGGGGGGGGGAAAAATTTGTATGTTATAGATCAAATTTTTTGACAAACTGTGTAAAACATGTAAAAAATGATCAAAAGAAGAGAAGTTACTCTATTTAAATATGAAAGTTCAAGAGGCCAACTTCTCAAGTTTAGTTAAAGTTATGTCAATCAGTTTGACTCCCTTTAGGTATAGGAAATTTATGGAATTAAAGTAAAGTTATTAAATATTTTAACTTTGCTCAATTTGTGTAAGGTTTATAAGTCACCAGTCTTAATTTTTTCTTGTAAAAGTTTTCTGGCTTTCAAAGCAGTCTTTCTTTGAGGCCTGTCTGGTTTAATCTGAGTTACATCAGGTACATTGAGAGATTCCTCCCAATAGTATCCTGATCCATCCTTTGGGGTAATGGTTCTAATTTAGCCCCACACTCCAAAGGATATAGTAATGTGATATCTCTGGTGGTTTCACCAGTTGCTGTTTTCAGTTTTACAACCCTGGTAACTTCGTCTTCACCAGTTTTGAGTTCCAAGACTTTTCCCATTGACCAATGTTGTCTTGGTGTCTTGTCATGTATCAACACAATGTCCCCAATTTTGACTGAATCATTCCAATTTTGTTTTGTTAATTGTTTATGTCTTTCTCTAAGACTTGTTAAGTATTCTTCTCTCCATTTTGTTATAAATTGAGTTTTGATTTGTGTCAAATGTTGGTATTTTGTGTTGAGTTCTTTGTGTCCTATTTCCCAATCTGGATCCTCTGTACTGTTATGTTCAGATTCTGGTAACATGTTTACTGTTTCTCCCTTAATTAGGTGGTTTGGTGTGAGAGGTTCTGGCTCATTAATACCATCTCCCACATAAGTTAATGGTCTGTTGTTGACAACATTTTCAATTTCTGACAGAATAGTCATGAGTTCAAAAAGTTGTAGATGTTTGGTCCCAATAGTCTTTTTAAGGCAGTTCTTTACAGTTTGTATGTTTCTTTCCCAAATGGAACCATACCATGGTGTATTAACAGGAATGTACTTCCAGGTTATATTGTGTTTGATTAAATGAGTTTGTACTGTTTCACTGTCACAAATCTGATGAATAATTCTTTCACCAGATTTGAAGTATGTGGCATTGTCTGACCATATAGTTTTGGGTACAGAATTGTGTGCACAAAATCGTCTGAAAGCAGCAATAAAAGCTTCTGCTGTCAGATCTTCTACTATGTCTAGACATATGGCACGTGTGGCAGCACAGGTGAAGAGTACAATGTACACTTTGTATTCCTTTGAATCCATTTTCTCCAAAACTCACATTTACCGCTCCAGTGTAGTCAATACCCGTGGTTTCAAATGGCCGAGTAAATGTTACTCGTTCCACGGTAGGTCTGGAGGGCTTGGGGTCTTAAAGGGTCGTGAATGGATACGTTTACAAGGAATGCATGTGTTTAAAATTTTCTTTGTTTCAGTTCTACCCTTTGGTAGCCAGTAAGTTTTTCTCAGCTCCGTCAGGGTTTGTGGGACCCCATGTGGTGTATTTTGTTGTGGGTATCCCTGATGATGAGATTTGTGAAGTGATTTCTCCTTGGAAGAAGAATTGGGTGCTTAGAGTTGTAAGTCAAAGTTGACTTGTTAAGCCTTCCTTTACACCTTATCAGACCCTCTGTATCCAGGTACAGATTTAGATCCATGACAAGTGAAGGAATTCCTTTGTTTAATGTGTTACTGGACCTAAGATACTTCAACTCCTTGTCAAATTCTGAAGCTTGTATCTGTTTGAGCCAGTATTTTGTTGCAGTTTCTGTTAAGTTAGAAAAGGCCTTCTGAGGACAGTGTTTGAGAAGGTAGCTATTGACAAACTTGCAGCAATAGACTGTAATTCTCAAGAGTTTGTTGAGGTCTGAATAATGATAGTCAAATATAGGTTTGTCCTCAGTGATCTTTTCAGTTGTTGTAGAGTTGAGTGTGAGGTTAACTACTTTGGCTGGCCAAAGATCCTCACATGTTAGCCATTCGGGCCCTTCATACCAGATTTTATTTGTTTTCAACAGTTTGTAAGAGAGCCCTCTTGTCAAAAAGTCTGCAGGATTCTCTTTGTTTTTATGTACCTAAATTTGATACCAAGGTTTGTGTTTGCAGTTTTGATTTCTGTTAGTCTGTTTTTCACAAATATGTTTTTGCAAGAAGTTGTATCTGTGTTGGTCACCCATGTTAGACAAATTTGACTGTCTGTCCATAAGTAAATGTTTGTTATGTCAACTTCTTTATACACTTGTGAAAGAAAGTTGCTGTTTTAACTCCCAATGAGACAGCTAATAATTCAAGTTGTGGTACAGTTTTCTTTTGGTTTAAGGGTGCCACTTTTGCCTTTGAATAAACCAAGTTACTTTCATTTTCACTTGTTAAATAGGCACAACACCCGTAAGCTTGTGTGCTGGCATCTGTAAAAATGTGTAGTGTTTGCGATTTCAATCTGTAGCCAGCACATCTTGGTACGTAGATGTCTTGAACTTTGTTCAAGTCTGTGGCTAATTTTTTCCAATGAAGTTGGTCTTCCACTGAAAGTGGTTCATCCCAATCAATTTTCTTTTTCCATAAGTCTTGCAAAAGGATTTTGGATCTTATGGTTGCTGGTAAATATAATCCAATGGGGTCAAAAATTTTGGATGATTCTGAAAGCACTTGTCTTTTTGTATTGGCATTTGGATTTAAGTTATAACTCTTTGTGCAAAGAGTGTCATCGTGTTCAGAATTCTGTTTTAAAAACCAAAGCATTCCAAGTGTTTTCGTGTAATTGTTTGGTTCAATGTTCCCATTGTTGTCTTTTGTTATTTGTTCATTTAATTTAGGAGAATTAGAAACCCATTCTCTCAATCCAAAATTTCCTTGCTTCATTATGGGTTGTGACATTTGGTAAATTTCAAGCAATTCCTCTTCAGTTACAGTGGAACCAATGAGGTTATCCACATAAAAGTTTTGTTTTAAAAACTGAACTGTTAAGTCCTCTTGAAATAAGTTTAGGTGGTTTTTAATTGTTAAAGCAAGAATACTTGGAGAGCAATTTGCTCCAAAAATAATTACTTTAAATCTGTAGGTTTTGAAACCTTTGTTAAGGTCATGTGGATCATTCAACCACAAAAACCTGAGATGATTTTTATCATACTCAAGCTTCAAATTTATACAGAGGAATGCTTTTTCTATGTCACTTTGTACTGCATAATTGTCTAAACGGAAGCAAAGGAGAATTTTTACAAGATCTGAGACAAGGTTTGGGCCTTCCATGAGACAATCATTTAAACTAACAGAATTTGTGTCTTTTAAACTACAGTTGTATACTACTCTTAGTTTAGTTGTGGATGAGTCTTCTCTGTAAACTCCCCTGTGTGTTAAATAATGACAACCTCGTTTTTTAAAGGGTTCATCAGTAACTTCTTCAATGAAGCCCCTTTCTATTTGTTCCTTGAATATGTTGTTGTATTGTTCTAAAAGATTGTCATTTTTTAGTTTTCTGTAATTTTTATACAGATGTGCCTTAGCTACTTTCAAATTGTCCATTATTTCTGGACAAGGTGTTTTCCAAGGCAGCTCCACATAGTATTGATTGTCTCTGTGTTGTAATGTATCCTTAAATTGTTCTGTCATCAATTGGTCTTCATGTGTAATAGTACTGTCCTTTATGCCAACTGATTCTAATAGTCACAACTGCTGTAACCCTTCATCCAATGTGGAATCATTTTCATTCAAATGATGTGGGATTATGACAGTGTTTTTGTAGTTCGAGTTTGTCACATAGTCAGAAATTTGTGACTGTGGTGATTTTGTTTTGCGTGAATTTTGTTCATGTTCTGTGTTTTCTGTGTCAGTAGTAAGATGGTATTTAGTTATGTCACCCAAAGAGCAATACCTGTGGGAGTTTGTATGGCTATTCCATCTCCAATTTTAATGATGCCTCTATGGACCAGATGAAGATAGTCAGCCCCCATGAGCATATGTATATCATCAACTACATCTGCATTAAGGGTTTTATCAGCTATCGTGTATTTGTTTTGAAGTTGTAGCAAAGCTTGTTTTAACCCAGCTATTTGTATTTTTTCTTGTTCTACTTTGTCCACAACAACAACCTTAAGGGTTTCAAATGTTCATCAAGAGTTAAAGTTATATTTGCAGTTTTAAAACTGGCTTGTACTGGGTTTTTATTGATAAATGATGAAATAGAGAGATCTTCATTCCTTGTTGGTTTTGAAGTCCCAATTTTTCTATCAGTTGTTTGTTACAAATGTTTGTTGTGAGCAGGTATCTAAAAGACACCTAACCTGTACTATTTGTCCCTTTTGTTTTGGATTTCCAAGGTTGTGGTTGGTAAAAGAATTTTTGAATTGTGGTTAATGCTAGATGAACTGATATGCCCATTCATAGCATTTGAGTTTGTTTCTGTTTGTTTTGGTTTGATTTGGGTGTTTGTTCATAATGTTTGTCAGTTTTTCCAATGTCTGTGTGTGTATTACACATAGGGGTAACATGGTCAAAACTGTTGCAAAACTTACAATTGTATTCAAATTTGATTTGCAGTTTGCTTTTGGTGCCCTGATCCAGTGCATTTTTTGCATAAGTTTAGTTGTTCACAACGTTTTGACCTTGCTGTAAAGTCTTTGTATTTGGGACAATTTGTAGAATAATGTTCACTGCTAAAACAAAATTTGCATGGTGTGGGATTATACTCAAAAGTAGCTACATTAAAGTTTTGCAGAGTAGGAGTCTTTGAGTCTTTTTCTGTCACTTTATTTTCTGCAAATTGAGTTTTGCGGTTGTGTTTTGATGTAACTGGTAAGTGTTGAAATCTTTTGTTAGGTTTTTGGTTTTCTGCATTGTTGGTTTTTTCTTGTGCTGTGTTAAATTTTGGGTGTGTAACTTGATTTGTAAAGTGCAAGTACAGTTGGGAAATCTTCTCTTAGTTATTAAGGCTAGGGTATATGTCAGTTGTCCTCTGATGAAATATCTCTTTGACTTTAGAAGGGAGCTTTTCAAAAACAACAGCTTGAATGATCCAAGCTGTTTCTGCAATGTTTAAATTATTGTTTTTAAGTTGTCCCATGAGACATTCAAACTCACAGTAAAAGTCAAAGAGGTCACCATAGTTGTCTTTTGGGGTTCGCATGTTCATTACTTTAAGAGCCAAATCATGTATAATTTCATCCTTATTCATGTAATTTCTGTTAAGTAATTCTATTGCTACAGAATAAGAAGTACCTATGGCTGGTAGTGATTCCACTAATCTTAAGGCTGGGCCTTTCAGATAGTTCACTAAATAACTAAATTTATCAACATCTGTAATGTAGTTTTTATTACCTATAAGGCTATGAAATTTTTCAATAAAAGATTGAAATTTGGCTCTGTCACCCTCAAAAGTGGGTACTGCAAGTGTAGGCAATTTTGATTTTAGTTCATTGCCCTCAGCCACATTGGGAGGGCTAAATGAAGCATTTCTAATAGCTTCTAAGAAGCTTTCATTTGTCTTGTTTTTTGCACTCATCAAGTTGGTTTTGAATTTCAGAAATATAGTTGTTAATTTTTGTAATGTAATTTTCATTGTCAAGTAGGATAGTAGAATACTCATCATCTGTTAGTTCAATTGTGTCATCAATTTCTGTAATTATGTCCTCATCTAGTGTGAGAATTTCTTGTTTGTAACGAGTAATAGAATTTAATGTTGTTTCAAGATCATATCTTGTAGGTTCCTTTTGTTTGTAATCATTGTACAGTTTGGTGATGACACCTTTACGTGCTGATTTTTTCCTTATTAATTTTTTGTAGTTTTGAGATGGTGCCATAGCCTAAGGTCTGTGTTTTGTTTTCTTGGTCTGGGTTTTTACCCTTTTTCCAAGTCTTCCATAATTGTTGTTAGTGTTAAAGTTCTGAGTTTAATTTTATGATGTTGAGCGAGTTAAATTATTGTAATAAGTTTTTTATATAACCTGCGCCACAGGTTAAATTAAAAATTACAATGTTTTTAGTTAGGATAGGCCTTGAGTGTAAAGAGTAAGGCCTACTTTAAGAGGTAGGCCTATTATGTAAGGTAAAGTTAGGTGGCCTATTTGTTGGGCCTACCAAGTAGGCTTATGTTTGGGCCTATTATTTTATAGGACCTCAAATGAGTTAAGCCTGTTAAATTAACAAGGCTTTGTTTGAGTTTGAAGAGTAGGACCTATTAAATAGGCTTAATGTTGTGGGCCTATTTTTTTAGGACCTAAAATAAGTTATGCCTGTTAAATGAACAAGCCTTTGTTTTCGGTTAGTGTAAAGGTAAAGGATCGGTTCCCAGTTGCTTGGCCACCATATGAAAAAACTATAGTGGGGTTACGGTTGAAATTGGGGTTAGGCCTAATGAGCTAAGCCTAGCCACTGCGTGTGTCAGTGTAAATTTTAGAGGGGTTAGTTCCCCATACACAGGGCCACCATTGAAAAAACTATATAGGGCTATGGGTTGATTGCCTGATACCCTCATCCGTTGGAAATTTCCAGCAGATTTCAGTGGAGAGTTAAACGACAAAAGCCCTATGTTTTTCGTTAGAGAGTTATGAATATGTAGGTCTTTAAAGGACCTTTTATATTTAATTGATTACGGTAATTTTAGCGTCGGGATTTTAGATGCCTATATTAATGAAAAAAATTGCCCACCTTATTTTTGCTGGGTCCTTGTTTGCTTCGATGTAGGGCGTTACGATCATTTTCGGTGTAGGGCTGCCATGATGGAGTTACGCGACGAATTAACTTGATGTAATTAATATAGGCAGTCACAATATAAACACTTTAAGGTATAGGCCTACCCTTTTTCTTTATATTTATTAAGTTTATTATAAGGAATTCACTCAGAACTTTAGGGAAGACAAAAGCACATCTTCCCTGTTTAAAGCGTTCGCTGCACAGCCCCGAGGCCACTCCTTTAATATATCTTCATATTTTAGTATAAATTGCTGATTTGGCAAAGGTTGTTGACTCTTTCTCTCTTGTATTTTACATGAGTTAGCAAATGGAAAATTTTGTTCACGTGAAATAAATGTTTCTCGTGGTTATGCAGACCCGACGCCTACATACGGGTTCTATGTATGTATGGCAATCATCTCATTCCCATTAGGCTATGTCGCCAATTTTGTATAGATATTTAATTCAATTAATTAATAATTTATATTTAATTATGAAATAAAGGTACCACATATGATACCATGTTGTGAGTGCGTATAGTTTTTCCATAACTGTACTGCATTCTAACCTGTTTATTTGACCATAGGCATGATATAGATATGCTTAAAGGTGTGCAATGTAGGGCAATCAAGCTTATTCCTAGCTTAGAAAATTGCAGTACAGTCAAAGATTAAAGGAATTGGGGGTTTTTTGAGGGAAGATATGATACAGATGTTCAAAATTTTTTCAGGTTTGGTTAATTTAAATCAGGGTTCACCAACCTTTTTTTTGTTCACCACCCACTTTTACACGATTTTTTGAAAATTAAAAAAGCTTATTGCCCACCTTAGCTCAAAAAGAATAAATCAACATAATCGATAAAATAAATAATGAAATAAATGTTTAATTACCTTTTAATGTGAGCCCACTAGTGGGCACTACCGCCCAGGTTGGTGACTCCTGATTTAAATCAAAGTAACATTTTCTTGTTAGAGTCTGATGGAAAAATTCAAGGACAAGAAATTTAGAAAACAGTCTTGTAGATCAAATCAATGGAAATACGTTTTTAGTCAGATAGTAGATTTTTGGAGTGACTTGCCATATGATGTGGCAAATAGTAGTTGATTAGTTAGTTTTAAGAAAAAATTGGACACATGAAAGAGAGAGAATTTGTAAATAATGTATAGTACCACTTTGGTAGATCTGTAAATAGTTTTGTTAATTTGCAGATCTGAAATTTATAGTTTGCAAAATTTGACTATAAAGTATAGCTTTAGATCAGTGGTTCTTAACCGGGGGGGCGCGCCCCCCTAGAAACAGGAATTTCTCTAATTGTATTTGTTATTCTCTTAACGAGAGCATGGGCTAATATTGAGAAGTTATTGAGAATGTCATTTTGATTGAAGGGGGGCGTGGAGGGAAGGACCAATTCCTAGAGGGGGCATGGTAGTAAAAAGGTTAAGAACCACTGCTTTAGATCATTTATGACTTTGATAACCTTGATAGGCTGGAATGGCTTAATGTTTTCCAGGTGTAACTTAATGTAATCACTCGCTTAGTACTTTTTCTCTTTCCTCAGTAGCTCTGTTTTTGTAGGGTATTTAAGGGTTTTCTTTCCCCACCTCCTCTCAGGTGCAGAGATTTCACACACTTATTGGTTTGATGTTGAGCAGTCAAACTAGAGACAGTGTAACTCATGCTGCTGTCACAAAATTAAAAGAACATGGGCTGACTGTCAGTAACATACTGAATACTTCTAAGGACGTTATAGAAAAATTGATTTATCCTGTTGGATTTTATAAGGTATGATGAGTCATTCCACAGAGATGTTCGCAACATTTGGAGCAACTGTTTAGCAAACATTCAACTAAAATATATAATTATTGGGGGTAGGACAAAACTGGTATGAGACATTGTGAAGTATGCTCTTGGGTACATTTTGGTGCCATTTGTTCTAGAATATAGTTTCAATTTTTATATATAGGCCTCTGAATCAGTGTGATGGCCGCAAAATGTACTTGAAGTATACCTCACAATCCCTCATAGCAGTTTTGTCCTACCTCCCATACTTATATTTTTTTAGTTGAATGTATACTAAACAATTGCACTAAATGTTGCAACCATCACCATGGAATAATCCTGATAAAAATTATGATGATACTTTATAAATATAGGATCAGGGTCTAGGATACTCTTAATTGATTTAAAATGATGATACTCTTTGGTCTCTCTACAGGTTTTTGACATTATTGTTTATGTGAGCCAGTTGTCATTGTCAACTTTTCCTTACTGAAGTGTATTAAATACTTGAGGTACCGTACCATTTTCAGAAAGATTATGCAATGCAGTTACTGAAATTTTTGCTCTGTAGGTTAAATTTAGACTTAGCACTGGTGACTAAGAGTAAATAAAACAACCATTCTAATTTTAACAATGAAAATGTGAAACAATTTAAGATACCTTACAGCCATGAGGACTTGTGGCATAGTCTTTTCAACAGTCATAATAAGCTCACAGAAGCAATTTTTCTTTTCTAGAGTAAAGCTGGGTATGTTTTGAAAACATGTCAGATCCTCAAGGACAAATATGACTCAGACATTCCTCCAACATTGAAGGAGCTTTGTAGCTTGCCTGGAGTTGGATACAAAATGGCTTACCTCTGTATGGATATTGCTTGGAATAAAATGGAAGGAATCGGTTGGTTTACATGGTTGTAGACTTAATGAATTGGTTGATAATTTAAAATATAGGCAGAAAAAGTGTTTTGTATTAGGTATCGGTATTCTCCCAAGGGTTGGGATTAGAATTGAGTTTACAAGTAGAATTTTAACCTTAAATGCTAAAGTTAAGGAGCTTTGTAGAGAAGGAGTCGAGTTCATAGATTTGTAAGGCAATTTTAATAAGAAGGATCTTTTCAGTAAGGATGGTTTGTATTGGAGTAGGAAAAGAACTGCTTTATATGGCAGACTTTTAGAAGACAATCTGAGTTCTTTGAGGTTTTGAAAAATAACGTTAGATTATTAACAGAGGGCATAAACCATCAATGGTATACATAACATTAGCAATGTTGCTGGGGTTTTAAATTTAAATTATGACTGGAATAGGCGTATCACCAATCAAGCCAAAAAGTTGTGAAACAGTTAGAACTAAGGGGCTAAAGTGTTTTTATACAAATAAACGTAGTCTTAGGAATAAAACGCATTAATTATTTAATTATATGATTAGTAAAAATCTGAATATTATTTGCATTTAGTGGGTCATGGATTAGTGAAGGAGCACTCAATGACACTAGAGATGAGTTAAATGGCTACACAATGTATATTTAGTTTGGTCTTATATGTTAAGAATGACTTAATCTCAGCTTAGGGTGATGGCATTAAATCAGGCAACAAGGTAGAATCAGTATGGGTTAATATTTGTGTGTCGAGTAAAGAGTAGATTTGGATAGTTGCATTTTGAAGACCTCTGAACCAGACACAGGAAGTTAATGTTAGTATGATTCAGGAAATAAAAAATAGCATGTAATGACAAAATATAAATTGAGAGAAATTTCAACCTGCCTCATATAGACAAACAGACTAGGGATTAAACAATCTTATATTTGCTTCCGTCTAACGGTTATGAAGTTATTAGAGAACTTACAGTAGGAGAGTCATTATGGAATAGTGACCATTCTGTTATACGTTTTAAGATAGAATGAAATAGGGATCTAGTCAACAATGATTATTAAGTTCCTCGCTTCTCAAAGAGTAACTACAGTGAATTTAAGAAGTTGCTAAGATCAATAAAGTGAGATAATGAATTTCCCTATAAAAATGCTATTGAGATGCGGTCTAGATTAGAAGTAGAAAGAGTACCAAAATTTTGGAGTTGAACAATTACGATTACGAGTACAGTATTTTTTGAGTGGTCGAGTACAAGTATACCTTTTTAGTGCTTGAGTATGTTTTTTTTTTAGTTTTCGAGTACGAGTGCGCGTTTACCTACGAGTGCGCGTTTACGTACCTATTCAGTAATAAAACACAAGATACGTTCTTCACTAATGTTTTTCGGTACAAAAGTTGCCACTTAGTTATTAATAATAATATAAATGTAAAGTATTGCATAAAAATATAGTAAATAAATCTGAAAATCTAAATCATATTGAAATTAAAGTTGTAAACTGTTGCTTTCATGGTACACTGTGAGGGAGTCTAGGACAGATCCTCATATTTGAAATTAGTTTGAGTGCAAGTACGATTACAGCGATTTAAAATGACCTCGAGTACGAGTACAACAAAAACCTGTACTCTTTCCGCCTCTAGTCTAGATTCAAGGAAATTTTAGAGGCTATACAACATGCATGTATTCCCTTAAGAATTATAAGGAATACCAAGATTAGGAAACCTTTGTGGTGGGATAAGGAAATGTGTAGCTAAAAGTAAGAGAAGAGAATTCAGATAATTTAAAAATAGTATTAGCCTAGTTGGTTAGCTAATTACGGGCAGTTAAGAAATAAGTTAAATAGTTTGAATAGGAAAAGCAAAATGCATAGTGAAATAAATCCAGTTAGAAATAGTAATAAGGATCCAAAGAAATTCTTGAGTTTTTATCATAGAAAAAAAATTAAAAACGGGATTGGATTGGCCCAATGAGCACAGTGATAAGATAATTGAAAATGATGAGGATATTGTTGATGCAATGCTAGGGTGCCAGTGTAGTGTAGTGGCTAACGCCCCCTTCCCCCCACCACCTATTCAAGAGGTTGTAGGTTCGAACCCTGGTTGCGGCGGTTTTTTCATGGTGAGAAGTCTTGCAGATTCATGCATGATATTCCCTTTTTGACACCCATCGTTGCACTAAATAGATTTGAATTAAATGCTGATCACTACCTCAAGTGCGGGAGGATTAACACGTGAAAGTGTCATGCGTTTCCTAGGTTGTTTAAATGTATGACACGTTGTGTTAATTTTTAGCCCGTCGTAGTGTAGTGGCTAGCGCCCTCGCCTTTTATTCAAGAGGTGGTGGATTTGAACCCTGTAGCTAATGTCGTAACACCGCTTCCTGTTGATCAGCGAAGTTAAGCGACATTGGGTCGGATAGTAGTTGGAAGAGAGACCGTCCTCTGGTTCTGACTCCACGTAAAGCTGTAGGTCCCCTCCCCTCCATCATATGACGTTTAGATGTTGCGAAGGAAGTTAAACAACCCGATCATTACATTTTTTTAACCCTGGCAGAGTCGTTTATATATATATATACAGGGTGTCCGAGAATTATCTGTACAATTTTTGGCTGTTATTAAAAGTCAACCATGAAGTGTAGAAATTCCAGTCTTGTCCCATTTTACAGAGAATCTCATTAAGTTTTTTCTGATACCAAGTTTTGACAAGTTTTTTAGAAATTCCAGTGTGTCCGAACATTATCTGTACAATTTCATCTTTTAATAAAATTCTTGATAACACGTAAAATTCTTAAACAAGATTATTTAGAATCTGTATTTTCAAAAGTTTCTTTTATTAAAGTAACGTTGTTACAAACATTCGATATGTGCACCATTAGTGATTCGCAAACATCCAATCGATACTCCAAATGTTGCCATGTACGCTGCAGCATATCCACTTCAATTCGCTCAATAGCAGCTGTGATTCTTGCTTTTAAATCATCAATGTCTGTCACCCGCGTACATTTCTAAAAAACTTGTCAAAACGTGGTATCAGAAAAAACTTAATGAGATTCTCTGTAAAATGGGACAACACTGGAATTTCTACACTTCATGGTTGACTTTTAATAACAGCCAAAAATTGTACAGATAATTCTCGGACACCCTGTATATATATTTTACACACACACACAGTGATCGGGGGAAAAGTTTTATGCTTTAGGTCTAGGAAAAGCTGGAATAGTCTGAGATTTTTTTAACTGAGTAACTGAAGAAAGACCATGGCTCAAAAAGAAGAAAATAGCTAAATAATCTAGAAGTGGATTAAACTATTGTATCAGGTCATCCCATAAGTAATGTTTTTTAGATCGGAATTTGAAGGACAAAAAAAAAAAAAAAACTTTTTAATCTAGTATATATTTTCCATCGGAATCAGTGACACTGCCAACGTCCTACAAGCTTTTCAATGCCGTGTTTATAAAATTCAGGCGGTTTTGAGGCAAAAAACGTACAAAGACGTGTGCAGGTCATCTAAAGAAGTATACTGTTTCTCGTCAAGATAGTTTTGCAGACTCCTGAAGAGATGATAATCTGAAGGCGCAAGGTCTGGAGAATATGGAGGATGTGGAAGTTTTTCCCACCCAAGCTCCTCAATTTTTGCAGAAGTGATCCGAGCGGTGTGAGGACGTGCGTTGTCGTGGTGGAACACGATTCCTTTCCGATTAACCAAAGAAGGTCTCTCTTCTTTTAGTGCAGTGTTCAATCGATCCAGTTGTTGACAGTAGACTTGAGCGGTGATTGTTTGGTTGTATGGTAAGGTTTCAAAGTGTATTACACCACCTTTATCCCACCAAACACTAAGCAACACCTTCCGAGGGTGAAGATTTGGTTTTGGCTGTGGTGTCGCTGGTTCTCCGACACAAACCCACTGTCGACGGCGCTTAACATTCTGGTACAGTATCCACTTTTCATCACCAGTCACTAAACGGTGCAAAAACGGATCTTGGAGTTCACGGGAATCAAGAGCTGTGCTAATGTTTACCCGCACCCTCAGATTGTCGACCGACAATTCATGTGGCACCCATTTTCCTAACTTAGGCACTTTCCCGAGTTGTTGCAAATGTCGATGGATGGTGGACGGGGATGAATTGAGTTTCTGGGCCATTTCTTCGACAGTTGTTGAACAGTCTTCTTCAAGTGCGGCTAACAGCAAGTCATCATCAAACTCAGCAGGGCGTCCAGAGCGTGCTGCATCTGTCAGACAGCAGTCACCATTCCTAAACTTCCTCACATGCAGAATATCGTTGCCATAAACTTCCTGAATGTTTCGCGTTGCTTCAGTAGCACTTATTCCCTTTTTTGAACTCGTAAAGCATTATATGCCTGATATGCTCTTCTGATACTGCCATGTTTATGAGGAGTTCACATAAAGCAAAACACGCGTCTTCACTGGTCAAGGTCTGTAAAGTATGTAGCGAAACACGATAGATCTCTTAGATATAACCTTCGGAAAATTTATGCTTAAACCGAGTAGGACTAGTTTAAACTTAATCTATCGTAAAAAACGACATTACTTATAGGATGACCTGATGTATGTTTTAATCCTAAATTCGGTGCATACATGGAAAATGAAAATAGTGTATTTCTTGTGCAGTAAAGTACTGTAAAATAGAGTAAAGTTTTATTTTAGAGTTACCTTTAAAAGGCTTTTGTCAGCCGACTGCAGGTCGAGCGAATTAATAGTATCTGTTAGATCTTTCGTCGTTGTTGTTGTTGTTGTTGTCAACGTTTCCTTTGTAAAGTGTAATAAATGTTTCTTTTACCATTCTAACACTTGTATTTTCTTGAAGATTATTCAATGTATTGCTGTCATTACGTGAATTATGAGGTTCTCCGGTGTTGATTTTCGATTGAATGGGGGGTTATTTTTAAATAATTTAAAATTATTAATAATAATAAAGAGGTAGCTTACGACCCATAAGCACGCAGCCTCGCTAACTATTAATAATAAAGTAGCAGCTTATGAGCCATAAGCATGCAGCCTCGCTAACAACATTTCACCAATAAGTTTTTGGGGTTTTGGGTTAATTAAGTAAAGTTGGATTACGTTAGATTATTAGTGTGTGAATGAAATTTTCCGTCAACGAAATGTACATCGGTCTCAGTTCATCAACGTAATTGAATTTTATTTCATTTTACATTTTTAAATACATAACATTTATCTTTTATACTGTAATATTGTACTTAAAAGGTGAAACAACGTCGGCTTCTAAAAATAACATTGTAATGAAATAAATTTCCATTGATTTTATTTTTATTAAAGGAAAATGTTTTATATTTTTTGCGAAATACTTCGCCTCATTATTGTAATTTTAAAAAAATTCTTTGTGCATAGTTAATATTGTTGCAGACTTCGGTTTCAGTTTACTGCGATTTTGCCAAGTCTTTGCGTAGACTGAAGCAGGTTTATTTAAAACAATTTAACGAGAAGTTCTTCGGTACTGAATGTTGAAGAATTTTTCATATATAAATAAAAGCACTTCAACTATCAAACCCTAAACCACTGTAGCCAAATTTTTATAATCATGATCCATACTTGTCGTTACGTTTAGCTTCTGTAAATATCCAGTGTCCTCTAATATAGCTTCTCTGAATTCACGGTTAGCATTTCTTTTCAGGCGTCGACACTCACGTCCATCGCATCAGTAACAGATTGGGATGGACCGGTAAAAAGCCCACAAAAACCCCCGAAAACACGAGGAAGGCCCTAGAGGATTGGCTTCCAAAGGATCACTGGGAGAAGTTAACTTGCTATTGGTTGGATTTGGACAGCAGATCTGTCTTCCCGTCAATCCAAGGTGCTCAGATTGCCTGAATAAGCAGCTCTGCCTTTATGGATCAAATCCTTCCAACAGATCGAAAAAGTCCTCGACTCTAAAGACGAAACAGGAGTTTTGAAGGCACGGAAGCTAAAATTACTGCTTCGTTAGCAACATCCAAAAGAATTATATAATTTGTATTTTTAATTATTTCGTTTTATACATTTTTAATAAAATTTGTACCATTATTATTATTTATTTAGATGGTCCCTGAAGGGACTACAGCTCAAGCCATTAGTTGGCCCATTGCCCTAACATCTAGACAAGATTACTATGAGGCTTTTGACAATAATCCCCTTCCAGTGGAAATTCTGCAAGTCTGGCAGTTAATTTAATAAATTGTTCAAGTAATTAAAGCCTGCACTCTTTAACCCTCCCCCTCTCGGGATGGCCACCTTGTTGAGGGGGCACATGCGTGTTTTGACCCAGTAGACTTTGTCAGCGGGGCATCTGTCCCCAGAAGGGGCACCCATGCTGGACAGGCTGCTGAGGGAATCGACTAAGAGCCACCATGTTTTTGGCTCCCACTACAGTCCTCCAGGGCTGTCCTCTGGTGGCGGCGTCCTTCGGGTGCCACCATGTTTTTGGCTCCCACTTCGGACCTCTAGGACTGTCCTCCAGTGGTGGCTTCCTTCGGGCGCCACCATGTTGGATGGTTGGGTGCCCGAGCCGGTGGAATTGAGAGTCTGGAGTATTTGCGCCGTTGGTGGCAAATATTCATATCACGGGCCCCCGTCTTTGCAACGACGATGTCTCCTGGAAACGAAGTAGCCCTTCCCCTGCGGTTTGCGCTCGGCACCCTTTTCTAGCAGATAGGCAGTTTCTTGCGCCCCGTGGGTCCTTTTTTTTTTCTTTACATGGCTTTACTACTATTAGCACTCGGGTAGTGGGCGACCAGGCCTTCAAGTCCTTTTGCAGTTACTTCGAGGGGGAGGAATCGAAGACAAGAGTAGGATTAATTTCAAAAAAGGCTTATGATGATGTGGCTTGGGATAAGTTAAAGGAACATTTCGGTAAGCCAGAGATCTGAATTTAAGTCACTTCCGCAAAGTTCTAGATATATCTTCTGTCAATAATCCCGGTTATGTCAGAGTTACATCAGGTATATGATGAATTTGAAGTTAGAACTAGGCTTCTGAGAAACTTGGGTTTTGGAATGGGAAGATATGGTGTAATATTGGCCTCCATACTGGATTCTAAATTGACTAGCACAGTCTTTCTAGTATCAAGTAGGGTAGCACTCTATAGAGCATGTGTACTTTTTCCTTCAGCAGCTGTGTGTATATTCAACTTAACTAGATGCGAATGCAAATAAGGAATAATGAATAATCCATGAGTCTTAATATTTTCTTGGACGTACTCTGATGTTAAAAATATGTTTATCATCTTTATGTATTTATAAAGACAATTGTTAGAGTGCCCCTTGTCCGCTATAGAAGTTAGATGTATCATCTTAGCCTAGTAATTAAACTATCCTAAAATTAGTGTGCTTTGATTATTCCAATGGGTATAGCTGTTAAGCCTTTTAGGCACCGAAGTAGCAAGGCGAGAGGAAATTAAGTTTACCCAGTTTGATATTGAGCGAGGGTACAAAAACAAAGCACCAAAGTCCCTACCAAAAGGAATAGCCAGGACCAGTGAAAGCGTTACATGCATCCTCGGAAAGTAATTTGAAAGGCAGTAAAGGCATTTTTTTTTTTAAGGTAACTGCAAGTCATATAAGCATGAAGTGGCTACGGTTTTAACTGTTGGAGAGAGGAAGGACAAGACAACTAAGTCTGCAGCATGTTTTAAGCGTTTTTTGAAAGGGAGCAGGGTCTTGCAAATTCAAAATTTTGTGTAAAAGAATGTAATGTCCGTCACCATCCATTGTTATGTGAAAACTCCTCGGGGGGGCTTACCCAAGAAGTACAAACGTTAGTGCTATGAAGGAGGTTATTGCAAACTACTGCAGCATTATTAGTTGTAAAAATAACCCCAATAAATCCCGAGTGATGGGTGTACAACTTTAACAAACTTTTTTTTATTAATTGACAAAAGAGTTTCTCAAAAGTTTTAAAAGTCTTGGTAAAACACGCGTGAAAAGTCTCTTTAAAGTTTGGAATATACATTATTACCAAAACAGTGCCTTTGTACTCCGTTTTAGTACAATCTAGGTATAATAAAACTCACTAATTACGCCTTTTTTATTGACTACATGATTACATATTCTTGAGATGAATTCACAATTACACACAAGAACTATATTATTCAAGTACTACATCCGCAAGTAAATTTTTGGAAGATTTTTTCTTTAATTTTCCTTGTGGATATACTACTACTGCAATTAAAATATCCTTTCTAGTTCTTTGATAACAAGCATATATCTTATAAATATGGATAGATGATATAGTCACATCTACATAAACATCAGAAATCAAACAAAATAAAATTAATCGCAGTTAAACTTCAAAGCTTAATCATCACAATGATAAGGTTAATACTGTATAATACTAATTATTATCTTTATGCGTCAAAATTCAGGTTTTCTTGCATGAATAACATAAATTTATAATTCTTGTAAGAAATTCTGTTATGTTTAAAATATTTTTTCTATTTTTTTTTTTAAATTCGAAAGATTCCAAAAACTAATGAAAACTAACTTTTTGAATTGAATGATCGGTAATGGACTACCTCCTTAAAATTGTAAAACTTTGGTAGGCCTTTGTTCATGGAAAATCAGTGAAAATGATAGTTGCAAATATTATGATTGGGTATACGGTTTACTTAAGAATTTTTTAATTCGATAAATTTCGTTATAAATTAAAAAAAGCCTTTATGGTTGCTTTAAATACAGGGTGTTTACGAAAGAATCACACAAATTCAGCTTATTTCAAGTGGAATTTGTAAGATTCTTTTGTTGACACCTTGTATTATACTGGTTATTGAAAGCACACGGAAAGTAATTGGTTTTAAATATTATGATAGGCTCGTGAGGTGTTAGTGTTTCAAGTATATTATATACCGTAGTTAAATTTTATCAGATTCCTTTGAAGATTTAATCTAAATATGTTACAAAGATTCTAAATGCATTCTTATTGAACGTAAGTTTCAATAAGATTCAAACAAGAATACTCTAGTTACTACAACAAGAATACTTCAGTAAAATGTACTGTAGCTATTCCTATAGTGAATGATAAAAAAAACCTTCCCTTATAACCTAATCTCACTTCAGTCTCGCTTATATTTTAAATAAGCGCCAGTTGCAAGCTTAAATTAGTAATAAAACCTTAACTTCTTACATTCTAGTACCATATCATTATACAGTATATCACATCAAGATCAAATATGTCGTTAATATTTGGAATTTAATCTCCGTTGCAGCTGTGCTTGGGCTATATCACAGAGGGGATCTACAGATTAACGTGATTCCGCACTACGACCCACCGAGTTAAAGGACAACAGGCAAAATTTTTATCACTAAAATCTGACGTCACAATGTCTATGCCTGATTTCGAGCACAAAAGATTCACATTTATAACCGATGTTGTCGTTGTTGTTGTATGCCCTAAGCTTTCCTTCTCTCTAACATAAACCTATTCTAGTGGCATTACGATTTTATTATTTGGTACAATTCTTACTTATTCTACTGAGATTATTCTACGGATACACATTACTGCATGTTAAGAAAATCACTTAGTAATTAAGCAAAACATACAAAATAGTAAGACGGAACAAATGTTTTAAGCTGCAATTAACTCCTTACAACTCGTTTCATGTTATAATTTTAATTTTACTGAAATTTTACGCACTGTGTACAAAATAAAGCAATTTCAGTCTGTACGAGATACAAAAAATGTAATGCATGACATCATTTATCTCTGTCGTAGTTAAGGGAAAACTTTACATTTGTCCGAATAAAACAAATCTCCAGTGTCGAATTTTCCTTATAATTCTTACTATCCGTGAGTGAACTGTATAGTAATAATCGTTAATGACCTCTGATGACTTTAAAAAATACTATTGGGGATCAAATTAGTTAAAACTGTGTGGCTACTAATTACGGTAAATAAAATTCTGCTTTTATCGGGTCATTGCTGGACATTCAGTAAATATCAGTCTTTGCATATTAAAGCCAAAATGTTAACAACTTATATAATTATACAAAAAAACACTCCACTTAATTATGAGACAGACATACAGTATATTATTCTATTTCTTATATTAATCTCACAATTCTGACATTAAAAATTACACACAATTCATAATGTTTAGAATTTCGACGGTGTACATATTTTACATGGCTTATTGTGAAAACTGGGCTTTGAGCTATGGTCGACATTGTTTTAAATAATTGTTTAAAATTTATATGCACTTAAAATTACTTATAAAAGTCACGCACGAATTTATCAGATTTACTAATTGTATCACCTTGCTATTAATATTTCTACTTTTTTTAATTAATTCCATCGTCCGTTTATGTATAGAAGCCTAGAGTACTAGTCTTTATTGTGAATGGCAGATTAATTTAAGGTCGAATGACTAACTGCTACATTTATACTGTGTATCGTTGCATGTTGTAGCCGTCACTTGCTGTATTAAATATGTGCTCTCTTTATTTAAAAAAAACTCTGCAAAATGAATTAATTAATTATCCATTCTCTTTCACTGTACCTCCAGTTAAACAATTAAACAATTCAAACTGTATAACAACAATGCGACCTTTATCCTATTTTAAATTATCCTAATCCGCTATCGTATATATACTCTTAACGTACGCAAGTGATAAATTATCAAATAATATAACTATTCCAGTGTTTTTCTTAATAATTACACTAATTTATACATAAGAACTTAAGAGACAAACGAAGTATTGTTGCAGGTACTACTTCTACACAAATTTATGGAGATACCATAATTTCTAAAATCCTGCAATATTCATAAATTGTAATATTTCTTTTATTCAAGAGAAATAATATTAAATAACATTTAGAAATTAAAGTAATACTACTGTACTACTAAAAACGGTAAATAATAAATTTCGGGGACACCAGTTTGTTGGACCTCTGACTGGTACAATGTTAGTCACGTAGGAAATAACCAGTGGTGGGCACCGTTAACCAAAAAGTTAACTTCGTTAACCGCTAATCCGTTAACCAAAAAGTTAACTTCGTTAACCGTTAATCCGTTAATTCGTTAAACATGTAACGGAAGTTACCGATAAACCGTTAACGTTAACTTTTATTATGAAAAAAATGAAAAACACAATATATATAATTTAATTTTCCCTCTTCTTCTCGTTCTCCATTTTATTTTGTCCATGAGATGCATGTTGCCCTTCATGAAAATTAGCATATCAAAGTTTTCATCAGACAGGGATGATCTCTTGGCCCTCAGGATGTCCTTGCCCATAGAGAACAAACGCTCCACTGCAGCACTGGAGGGGATGGCTGTGTTGAACTTGATGAACAAGTCCACCAACACTTGCTCACCCAAGAAGGCAGCATCTGTCAGCAAGTCCTTGGAGTTGGTCTCCAGCCAGGTCTTGACCAAGTTCTGGGCCTTGCCCTTGAGTGACCTGTGGCTTCTGCTGCTCTCTTTTGTCTGGATGACAGCACTGAAGAAGTCATCATCCTCCTCCTCCTCCTCCTCCTCGTTGTTGCTGCCCACTTCGTTGGACTGCTGCTTCATGGCCTCCTCGACTGTACCCTCCATGCTTTTCCTCACCCTGGCGACCTTGGTGTTGTCATACTTGTCCAACCAGATGAGGCGAAACCTGGGATGGAAGGCAGCAGCCAGCTGGCATTCGTCATCCTCCAGGAGGGGCCCAAACCTTTTGTCGATGCCTGCCAAAAGTGATCTTACCTGATCAGTTTTATGGTTCTTGAAATGTATCAAGGAGACTACTAATAAGGTACTCACAGACATATTATAAATATACATGACTTACTTGACAACGATTATTTTTAAATATTCACTAGCACAAACATGGTGCGCAAGAGACAGACTGCAAATGAAACGAATGTAGTTATTTGTTGTAATTGTTACATATATATTATTGAAAGTGCCTTAAAATGCTCGTGATATTTCTTGAAAGAAGTTGAAACATTCAACTCAAATGGCAAATCTTTCCGCCTGATTTTACAGTCGACCATGTTTTGCTCAAACCAATGCCATAAATAACTACCATATTTGGTAAGACAAATTGTGGCGACGGAAACAAATATATCGCCTGATTTTGCACTGCGGAAATGGAAATTCGTTCATCACTATTAACAGTGGCGGATTAATTGCGCACCTGCTCAGCACTGAAAATAATATAAACTTTTAAACGTTTATTTACGAATTTTTTGGGTTAACGGACTTGAGTTAACGGAAGTTAAATGTAACGGAAGTTAATTAGTCCGATAATGATTTTCAAAGTTAACTTAAAAGTTAAATCGTTAACGAAAAAGTTAACTTCGTTAATTAACGATTAACGGTTTGTGCCCAGCTTTGGAAATAACTAACCAACCTAAAACGGCAACCGAACCTATTACGTTAACGACTCACCCAAATTGGTCCACTGAATGAAATGGGCGGATTACCGAAATCTGGTATTCCCGAAACTTAATATTAGCCCTAAAAATATGGTTAAATGCTAATTATTTTTTGTTAACAAATAGAAATTCGCTGAAGCGATACTAAACTGCATCTTTTTACTTCGTACAGAAACCTTGGTATTGTAATTAATCTAAATTTGCAGCTTCTTTTCTAGTTTCCCTTCACTACTACGTTCTATTTTAAAACAAAAATATTTTTTTCCAGATTTTGAAATGAATTTCAAAACAGATTCGATTATGGCAAAATTTAGTCCGTAAAACCATTGCAATGATAAAATAAAGTTTTGGAGCTATTGAAGAATAGGGACCCCAGCCTTCTTTAGTTAGCTTTATAAGGCTAACTAACGAAAATATCATGACCTAACCTAACCAATCGTCAAGGGCGTACAGTTGGTTAGGTTAGGTCGTGATATTTTCGTTAGTTAGCCTTATAAGCCTAACTAAAGAAGGCTGGGGTCCCTATTCTTCAATAGCTCCAAAGTTTTAACATTAAGCTAAAGAGAAATTAGAAATTTAAATTTCTCAAAATAAATAACTTAAAATGCAAAATATAGTTACTACACTACTTCAGCACTTCGGTAGCTTATACCAAAACTTACCCACATCTGGTCAGACCACGCTTATATTAACTTTCATACTCTTTTGTGAAATTGAGGAAAACCCAGCGAAACCACAAATTTACAAAATACCACAACCCTCAAAATTTTGAGCTTCAAATCCAAAGCTGCGAGACTAAAATTGTAAAGTACACTCACAATTTAAGTGGCTCGTGAGTTTAAAGTAAATGGTTTAAGGTTTCATGGCTTCAAAATTTCTATTCAAAATCGCTTGTATGAAATAATTTACGTGTTAAAATACGAGCGTGGGATCACCTGAAGATCAGGGCCCCCAGCCTTCTTTAGTTAGCCTTATAAGGCTAACTAACGAAAATATCACGACTTAACCTAACCAATCGTCAAGGGCGTACAGTTGACCTAACGATTGGTTAGGTCGTGATATTTTCGTTAGTTAGCCTTATAAAGGTAACTAACGAATGTTGGGGGGCTCTGATCTTCAGGTGATCCCGAGCGTGGACTAATTAAAGAAAGGTAAGCTTTACCAATACTATAAAATTCACGTTTGGTCCACTGGTAATACTCTAATAATAATTTAAGGATAATATACTGAAAACTTAATACATAACAACGTAATTTGAGGACATACATATTGTAAAAGCATTTAGTGTATAAATAATTATAATTTTATTGAAATTCTCGTTTTGATGACTGAAAAATGCTTTACTTTTTATTCTTTTACTTACACTTTGGTTTCAAGTTTTTATTTATTTTTTTGTTAATTATTCCACTAGTTTATGACAATCAAAAGTTAAACACAATTGTGTATACGTCATAACGAATATACGCATCTATATTAACGTTAAATAAATTTCACTGGTTCAAAGTTGAACTAAAGGTCAACTGCGGAATCCTTGCAAATACTACGATAATGATGATTGAAAATATAATTTTAAGTCCAATAAAAACTTATGCACTTTCTTAAAATTTAATTAATGGCGAAAATATTTTTGATTAAGTGACTGTCGAAGATGAAGTATGCTAATTAGTGTTGTTATCGTTGATTTATTGGCCCCATATCAATCGAAGCTCTGACGCAAATTTATTTACTGACTAAAGTGAATATTAAACCATTAGATAAATACTAGCATTATAAGTAACTAGATTGATTGATTCGTCCCTCCACTGGACCGAGGACGTTAAACGGGATAACGAACCAACCATATTATCTTTAGGCAAAGAGTGTGCATGGATTTAAAGACACCATCATAATGGATAAAAGTATAGTACATATTAAACAATGGCCCCAGACATTTCTATATATGGCAAGATTCTCTCTAATATCATTAGTCGTGGGTGAGAAGGGGAGGGTCGTAGGCCTATGGTTTAATTGAAAAAAAAAAGATACATAGTTTTCCTACTGTTATATTGAACACTGTTATAGTTTGTACATAAATTTCCATTATTTTGAGAAAAAGCGAATCTAACACTTATATTGAATTTCATGCAGTCGTGAATTACAGTCTATTATAAAGTGTTTTAACCATTTTAAATGTTCAGAATTAAAATTTAGATTCATTTCCCAGACATTTTGGTTACGATAATTTTATTTCAAAGCCACGTGCAGAATTGCCTCTGAAAAATATTTAAGAAAACAGATTTGTCATATTTTTTGCTTATGTAAATCTTCAAAACATAAATCAATAATATTGAGACTTCTCCACATCTTGTTTTACAAAATACAGTAACTGAAAAAGTTTGGGGCAAATCGAAAAAAAAAAAGATAAAAGGTTTCGTTTTTAAAACTTATTTCTTTATTATATTCAAACTTTATATATATACTAAACAAACATGATTTTGAATGAGGCAAAATTAGACCCACAGGGATTCGAACCCGAACCTTCTTGAATTGAAGTCGGGGCGCTACCACTACGATACATGATAGTGAAATATGCATCAAGTTGTGTTAGTTTCTCTCTTATCAGAGTGTCATGGCAGTGCCCGCGGCGTTTACTCAAGAGGCCACGCACGGGTTCGAAACCTGATGGGACTAATTATTTTGCTTATATAAGAGAATTAAAAATTATTGAAATGAATTCTTGATATATTTAATTAATTTACAACTTACATGCACATCGAACAATCACTCCATACAAAACATTTAAAACTGTAAATATAATTTACAGTCAAAATACAGTTAACCTAAAACACTTCTTTATAAGAAAATGTGCTTTTAGGTCAAGAAAAGAGTCGAGATCTGTTTAGAATTCATACAAGCAAAATATACAAGCTGGATTATATAAACGGATAACGTATCGTATTCATTTGTATAAATTCTGAACGTTATCTGTATAGCGCAACTTGGACGTTATATATATATATATATATATATATATATATATATATATATATATATATACACACATACATATATATATATATACACACATACATATATATTATATATATACACACATACATATATATATATATATATATATATATATATATATATATATATATATATATATATGGCATGTATCTATTTTTGTTTATTTTGATATGAAAATGTGTACTACAGTATTTGAATTGTTTTTCGTCCTCATATTTGATCCTTCAAAGTTATATGAACCTTTTTAACTTTACCTCATTCATAATTCAAAATCTTGATTGAATTAAATTGAATTAAAACCCAAAAAGTGTAACTATTGCAAAAACATACTGAATAGCTTAGAATATTTGACTCGGGGATATACATAGTGAGATAATTTTACCATTTTATCGAGGTTCAATAAAGGCTATATAACAAAAACAGAATATATTTTTTTTTTAGGCTAAACCGATCACAGAGTACTTGAGATTACTATAATGATGGTATTGAACTAAAACTTTAAAGATTATATGTTTACCAAACAGATCAAAGTTATCGAAGCAAACTTTATATATATATATATATATATATATATATATATATATATATATATATATATATATATATATATATATACACGAGATCTTTCTTTAACTTGCCATATCCCCAAAAACTGTTACGAAAACTTTCCTTAAAATAATTTCCTTTGGCAATGTACCGTCCTCGTAACGCGTCCAATAAAGCGCCATTTTGTTGTTTCTTCCTGGTGCGTGTGAACGAACTCAAAGTTTTAAAGTCATTCGCTGTCGAGACGTAAGAGACTCGTGACATTGTTGTTTTAGGAGGTTTCTGAAGCCTATACGCACCGATCAACAAATGACGCCTCATGCAATTGAGCACTTCATTTATCCGCTCGAAAATCTTTTCGAATCCGATGAAAAGATTTGAGGGTTTTGAAACTACATTAATATCACATCAACAGAATACGTATCCATGACCACAGAAGCAGACCGTCATCAACGGAGGCCTATTGTACCTACAAGTTACGTCTGGGTGGAAGGTATTCTTAGAAGAAAACCTGGGGATTCCGAGCAATACCATGAAATCTCTCTAGATTCGATTCAGGGGTGTTTTGTTGTAACCCCAAATTAAAGGGCAAAAACATATGGTTCCAAAGTTGCTGGGGTAAGGCCCCAGGGTGGCGTGGTCGAGACATAGTCAGTGGCAGAGGACGAATGGGTTGGTGTGGTTGTGGTCGTTGATGGTGCGCTTGCTGTGGATGGAGAAGCGAAGTCGTCGACTGAGAAATATTACCAAAAGATGAGCCAATGAGCGCCGAGGGCAACCAATTGCAGTTTCGTAAGTGGAGGTCTTCGAGTTGGGCCCCGAATTTGATAGAATTCATCGATGTCTCCAAGGAGGCATTAAGAGCAGACAGGCTCTGAAGTGGCTGGGAGTGAGGGAAATGGAAAGACCTAAAAGATGAGGAGGAATTTTCCCTCTGAAAAAGCTTGAGAGAAGCTTGACGCGAATCCTCCTTCAAGTCCTCGTGGAAAGATTCATATCGAAAGGAAGGGGACTCCCCTTTAGCGCGTGGAAAATCGTCTCTTTGTGATGAGTGGTCGAAGTAACTATGAGGGGAAACTGATCTGCTATCCCTGGGGTAGAGTTGAGGTGGAGAAGGACGATTAGACATCACGTGAATGAGAGGAGGAGGCGATTCCCGAATTTTCTTTTCTTCTGGTTCAGGGCGAGGAATGTTGTTTTCGGGTGGATGAGAAAGAAACTTCCGCTGATGAAACGGCTCAACCTCCACTGGATCAGATCTCGGCGTTAACGTGTCCATGTGCTCCATAGGAACTGCAGTCACTGTGTCCTCTTCATGCTCAACCCTCTCCTGAAATAAAAGCGAATCAAAAGTCAGGACGAAACATGATTTGTTGCTTTTGTTGACAAATTCATCTATGAATATTACAACTAAAAAATACAAGTTATTTTTAATGAGAAATTTAGAATTCTGCAGTTTCAGAGCCCAAAAGATTATATAACAATTTTACACATATCTTCACTGTCACTCTTTGCTAAGAGAAGCATTTATTTGCGGACAGGTGATCTATTTACAGTTTGTATAGGTCATATATATTTTTCTGGTTTTTATAACCAACCAAGCAATCTTTATGGAAGAAAGGTCTTATTTCCACCTTCCTTAGCTCAGTTTTACCCTTAATTGTGATAGCTTTTGCTGCTGTCTATTAAAGGGTCAAACTTTTAATTATTGAAATAAACGATGAGTTAGGTGTTAATATATTTGAGACTTATGTATAAAGAAATGGTTTCTAATACATAAGGATACTGTTAACAGTCAGTTTAATCGATATTACTAACTAATTTTCCTGAAATATCTGAAGTGACATTTGTATTACTATAATAGAATTACACAAACATTCAGCTGTTTAAGTACCACAGAGTTTCTCCATTTAATAGCAAAATGAAACCATACCCATTTTCTGAAACGAAATAACACTGTTCAACAAAGTTTCTCTCATTTTGATAAATGTGGGTGATTCTTATGTTCTGTTTTCCGCTGATTACAAAAATAAAAACAAATTTTTTCTATCACCCACAGGTTTTGAGGGATTTGCAATTTAAAATCCTTTGGGATCGAGATAGCATTCCTCAGTTTGAATCATATGAGATTTATTGTTAGTCATTTATTTTTTATAAAATCTTTATATTATGCATATTATTATTTATATTTACATGTTAATATATAATATGCATATATTTATTTAAGTATACTGCATATATACATCATAACATATATATGGAGACCACTCGACTGATTGCTACTTCTGTTTATCGAAGATAAGTGGACATTCTTCAAAATCTAAACATGCGATTCAATATCCTAATTTATTGTCAGCCATGCGACCTCTTTCACATTGTGACGATTTGCCAGTACCAAAACCACCAAAGACATGGACTTTAGATGATGAACCTGATGATGAATCTCGTAATGAACTTTGGACAAACAAGATGACATGGATACACAATTTCAACCATCTTCACCGGATGAACCTCATTTAATTTCTCAGTCAGAATTAAATGATCTTGTCAGACAGTTGAATCTATCTAAAAATCAGGCTGAGCTCTTAGGTTCTAGATTAGAAGGTTGGAATGTCTTACAAAAGACTGTAAACATATCATTTCATAAGCGTCAGACACACTTCACATCGTTTCTCTCTATGGAAAGTGATTTAGTGTATTGTAATGATGTGAACGCTCTCATGGAGACACTTGGTCCAGAGCACAGGAATGGAGGTTTTTTTGTCGATTCATCAAGGTTGAGTTTGAAAGCTGTACTATTGCACAATGGTAATATGTCTATCCTTCGGTTCCGATTGCACATAAAGTTCATATGAAGGAATCATATGACGATATGCAGTTATTTTTTAAACATATTGACTATGATAAACACTTCTGCCATATCTGTGGTGATCTGAAAGTGATTGCACTTCTCCTCGGCTTACAGTAAGGATACACAAAGTTCTCTCGTTTCCTCTGCAAGTGGGACAGCCGAGCTAAGGGGAGTCATTATACACAGAAAGAGTGGCCACTTGACAAAATTTGGTTCCAGGACAGAAAAATGTTGCCCATCAACCCACCTAGTAGATCCAGCAAAAGTTTTCTTACCACTTCTCCATATCAAACTTGGTTTGATGAAAAATTTTGTAAAAGCCATGAATAAAGACAGACCTGGATTTCTATATCTAAAACAGAAGTTCCCTAGAATCAGCGAAGCGAAAATCAAAGAAGGCATTTTTGTGGGCCCACAGATCAGATAAGTGATGAAAGACACTACATTTGATGAGTCTTTGAATGAGGTTGAAAGAACAGCATGGAAAGCTTTTAAAGAAGTGACTACAAATTTCCTCGGCAGCGTCAAATCAGAAAATTATGTTTCCCTGGTGGAGCAAATGCTTAGTGCTTACCAAGCCATTGGGCGTAACTAGGACTGAGCATTCGGGATCCGGGGATCCTGGAACTAAAGTAGACAGCCTATTTCCCGGGAAAACTCTCATCGATCCCAGGATTTTCCGGTATTAGGGCGGGTCATACTATGCATTTTTTTTAAATCAATGGAGGGGGGTGTTCAAATGACATATTTTGGTGTATAGAACACAATTCTGAAGAAAATATTTATTCTGATAACCCTAACCTACATCATTTTGCAGTTGATTATTATTAAATTGTTGATTATTTTACTATTGTAGTTACCCCAGAATATGTCTTCTCACGTTTTCTATCATGGCTGCTCACGTTATCTCTCATAGAGCATTGTTCTAACTAATTCATATAAACACATATAATGTAATTCATATAATAATAATAATATTTAAATACTCAAATAAAAAGGTGTGCCATTCCACTTAATTGTAATTATCATACAGTTTGGTATATGAAATATTTTGACGGTTTTCTGGTGCGCATAAGGCCATTTTCTGAAGTTGGAAGTAAGGGACCCCACCAAATAGGGGGTCCTGATCTACCAGAGCACAAGAGACAGGTGAGGACATTGAAAAGGCAGTGGATGGAAAGGAAGGCAGAGAAAAGGAGAAGGAGCAAGGAGGAAAGTGCTGCAGTAGCAGAGAAGGCAGCCAGGAAGGATGTTAAGAGATTTTTGGCAGATGGTGATGAGGATCTGGAATTGGAGAGAAGTGGTGATGAAGATGAGTTTGTTCCTGAAGTTGAGCTCTTCCTTCAAACTGACCCTGAGCCAGCAGCTTCGGCAAAGGTACAGAAAAACTATGATGATATTCAAAACATTGCCCTTGCTAGTGTAAGGTATGGCATAGGGCTGAGGCCAACTGCAGCGATAGCAACAGCAGCTCTGATTGACGCAGGAATCATCACAGAAGACAATACAAGTAAAGTGATTGATAAGAGCAAGGTCAAGAGAGCACAGGAGAAGTTGATGAGAGAGCTGGGGGAACAGTTCGAGAAGAAGTGCAGGGAGGAGGGGGGGATCTCTTGCATCCTCTTTGATGGGCGGATTGACCTGACCAATGTGATGATGGAAGCTGAGGGCAGTGACCAATCTTTTCCCGCAAAGATCAAGGAAGAACACTATAGTGTTGTTAGTGAGCCTGGCAGCTACTCTCTGTTCCACTTTACCCCAGAGAAAGCAACTAAAGAGGAGTCACATGCGGAGAAGATTGCTAAGGTCCTGTTTGCCTGGCTGAAAGAGAGGGGTTATGATAAGACCTTGTTGGCCATTGGAGGAGACTCAACAAATGTCAACACTGGTGTGAAAGCTGGAGTAATGCGGAAGCTGGAGCTGCACCTGGGGAGAAAGCTGGTCTGGTTGGTGTGCAACCTGCACACTGTTGAACTTCCCCTGCGCCATCTCATTGTTGACCTTGATGGCCCTACTCTGTCAGACAAAAAATTATCCGGGCCAATAGGAAAGCTCCTTGATTCTGCTACAGACTTTGATATCAATCCAAACTTCACCCGAATCTCTGTTGGCCCTCCACTGATCAAGCTTCCTGACAAGGTCATTCAAGATCTCTCAACTGATCAATACTATGGCTATAAAATTGTCTGTGCAGTCAGGGATGGAGTACTTCCTGCAGGGCTGGCTCTGTTAGAGATAGGACCAGTAAACCACAGCCGCTGGCTCACCACAGCGAACAGACTTCTCAGGCTCTGGGTGTCAAAGCACGGACTTAAAGGAAAGAACCTGAAGATTCTGCAATTCATTGTGGAATTCATCATTGGAGTGTATTACCCATGTTGGTTCAACGTGAAGGTCAAGCACTCCTGGATCGAAGGGCCTAGGCACATCCTCTTTCAGCTGGACTGCCTCAAGTCCCAGAGAAAGGAGGTGCTGGATATTGTGATGCCAACTGTGAGAAGATCTGCTTGGTATGCCCACAGTGAAGTCATCCTCCAAACACTACTCTGCTCTGAGGATCAGAAGGAGAGGATTGAAGGGGTGGAGAGAATCCTGGCCATCAGGGAGAGGGGGGACCCGGACACTCAGCTGGGGGACTCCTCTGTTAGGAGCAGAAGGACACCTGACATCAATTGTGATGCTTCCAGCATCGGTGACTTGATCAGCTGGTCAGAAGGTGTGTCAGAGCCACCTCTCACCTGCTCTCTAAGCACCTCAGAGGTGAAAAACTTCATCAACACCCCCTGGAGGTGCGCAACTGGCCTTGCCACACACAAAGCATTGAGAGGGTTGTTAAAATGGTGACTGAGGCTTCTGCTAAGTACTTCTCACAGGAAAAGAGGGATGGAGGGATCAGGGCTCAGGAGACCAGCAGGAAGTTGATGTCCAAGTCTGAGTCAAAGCAGGATTTGTGCAACTTGGCAAAGTTCAAGATGTCAGGAGAATGATCTTTGTAATTATATCCAGTGATATACATGCAGTTCACCTATTAATAAATATATGTAAAGTTGATTTGGCCTTGTCAATATAAATGATTTACCTTATATCTTTTAATATATTATAAAGGGGTTCAAAAGGGTAAAATTGGCAATTTAGAAATACAAAATGATGTAGGTTAGAGTTATCCTATCCAAAAAAGAAGCTCATATTTGAATTCCCCATGTAAAAACACATAATTTAGACACCCCTGATGGTAGGATTTCCTTCAGATTCATGTTGTCACCTGAGTACGACCCGCCCTATTCCGGTATTCTATTTTCAGGGGAGACTTTTAAACACAGTTTTATTATGAGGTATATTTATTTCATGCAAAGGCTTTTCACAATTGAAGTTTTCGTTCACCTGTTTTTTTTAAACTTTGAAAACCGTTTTCGCTTGAGTGTGGGGTGAAATAATAATTTTCTTTCTACTGAAAAGTGAAATTGAAAATTGATTGGGTAATAACTAATGGATCTATAATGACTATCTAATCGCTTTGAGTTCGTTCTTTCTAGAAACTCCTGGAATGGATTTTACTTCTATTTCAAAAATTTTTATGATATATTTTATATATCAAGTTATGGATATGGTGCACAAACCATATAATATTACAAAGGAATCTGTTACTTCCGAAATTGCAAAAAAGTATCAGATGGTGAAAGATTTTTGGATCTCGTTTTGGATCTCTGCCTGCTGATAAAGCTATTGAGCTTGTTGAAAAAAAACTAAATGACTTTAAATTAAGCATGGAAAATTATATAGTTGCCAGTGTAACAGATGGAGCCAGGTGTCATGGTAAAATTTGGAAGAATTAGCCATAGTGAGCATCAACAATGTCTTGCACATGATCTGCACTTGGCTGTTTGTGATGTCCTTTACAAAAAAAGTAATTCAAGAAACGCAACAGTTAATCAACAGGTATCAGAAGACATTTTCTGAGGAAGATGCAAACATGAACAATGATAGTGATGAAGAGAATGTTGAAGAAGACGAATTTACAACTGCTGTCGAAATTTCAAACAACAATGCCGATAATTTTGCCGATGTTAGGCCTATTGAACTAGCAGAAGGGTTTGAAGACATACATATTGCTAGCACTATTAAAAAAGTGAGAAAAATTGTGAAATTATTTCATAGATCGCCCTTAAAAAACAAAATCTTACAAAAATATGTAAGACTTGAGCATAACAAAGAACTTCATCTACAACTCGATTCACAAACAAGATGGAATAGTTTAATAGTAATGTTGGAGAGATTTGTACAACTAAGAAAACCAATTTCGAAAGCATTGATTGACCTTGGGATTAGAAAGGGCATGGATATTTCAGATGAAGACTATGAATATACAAATGTTATTATCTCATCTTTAGAACCGGTTAAAATTGGATTGAGAAGCTTGGTAGCAGAGATGCGACATTGCTCACTGCAGAAGATGTGTTTGCTTTTATTGTAAATGAGTTGAGAGAACAGAAAACTTGTTTTTCTACCACCTTAAAACAATTAGTAGAAAAAAGACTTCAAGAGAGACGTAATAAGAAGCGCGTAGGATTATATAAATATTTAAACAATCCTATAATAGCACCTAATTCAACTCGTCCTAATTTTTCATTGCCTTCTAAATCAACATTGCAAACAACTGCCAGAGTTGTTTGCCAGGCTTTTCAGAAAAGGTGAGACGGACGTAGTGGCAGAAGGTACTGATGCAAATGAACCCCAACAGTTTTTTGATACACCACTAGAACTCGAAGTCTTTTCCTCTAACTCATCTTCAAATCAAAGGTCCTTGGAAGAAAAATTGGATGCAGTTGTGGAGAAAGAAATGAGAACCACAGAGCAACAAGATTTGCGCCTGAGATACGACGTAAAGAACATCATAAAAGAAAATTTAAACCTCTTATTTAATGCTCTGGCGACAATTCCTCCAACTTCAATAGAGTTGGAAAGAGCATTTTCTGTTGTAGGATTATTCATCACAAAACTCCGAACATCTTTAAGTAATAATAGTATTGATCATCTGTTTTTTTTAAAGCATTATTTTAAGTCATAATACAAATAAATCAATAATTTAAGTTTTATTAGTCTCTAGAAAGTTTTTATGAAAGCATGTTTTTGTTCAATAAAAGGAAATTTTCTGTTTAGTTATTTAATTTATTCCAGTACTTCAACCTTATTTAATTTTTTAATCCCGGGATTGCAAGGTTTGGATCCCGTTTCCCGGGATTAAAAAAAGAACGAGAAATGCTCAGCCCTAGGGGTAACATGTTTTTCAAAATGCATTTCCTGCACGCCCATCTGGACTTCTTCCCATCAAACCTGGGCGCTGTCAGCGATGAGCATGGTGAAAGATTTCATCAGGATATGTCAACCATGGAAAAGCGGTACCAAGGAAGATATAGCCCCAGTATGTTGGCCGACTACTGTTGGACACTTATAAAAGAAGCCCCTAGTATTAGTTATAAACGAAAATCAGCTGCAAAAACATTTTAAGTAAGGTACGCTTCTTTTTTGTACGATTAAATATACCAAAAGAGTAAGAAAATCTGTGAATTTTCATTTGCATTTCTTTCGAAATTGGTGGGTGATAGAAAACTTCTGTTTTCAAATTCATAATCAGCGTAAAATGGTACAGTGGAATCACAAAGTCATTCGAAGGAGGAAACAAAGTTCTATTTTGTTGTTCAGTGTAATTTTTCAATTTTCTATAAATGATTTTGGGATAAAAATACTGTGCTCAAATCTAGTCTTACATCTTATATAAATTTCTTGTGGAAAAAAAAAGATTTCGAAATTTAAGTGCATTTACACACTGTACATAATGTACTAGGGAATATGTGATTCCAGTAAAAAGAGTTCTAAAATGATTTGTTCAAGTCAGATAAGGCTGCAAGTATACAGTATGATAAGTAACACAACATTATATCATGGAGTCTTGCCGGATATAAAGGCTTGGTCTTCATTTATAGATGCCTAAAGTAATTTATAAAAAATTATTAAAAAAAATGTTGCTGTAGTCAAACTAATCTCAGAAGCTGTGGCCATAACTAGATCTTCGCATACAAAAACAAAGTTAACAGAATGACAAAAAGACTTACATTTGTCACTGGGTCATGCGTTGGCTGAACATCTCTAACTTCTTCCTGATTGCTTTCTTCGTCGTCAATGTACCTGCTGGGGGGTCTATTAGCGGCCTCTTCGCCTCTATAGTAGGCGTATTCATTTTCCTTCTCTTCGGGTTCTGCTGCTGCGTTAGGAGTTGCATTGCACTCTACTTGGCTCGTGATACGCGATCGTCGTACTCTCTGCTGATGTTTCATGATCTCTCGCCTCTTGAAAGTCAACGAACAGTAGTCGCATTGGCAATTTTGGAAAGGACACTGATGGTTCCGCTTTAGCCTTAAGATGTTGTGATTTCGACACTTGTCACACGCTTGGCTTTTATTCGTTCTGGAATTCATAGATTATAACAGAGTTCAGTATTCACGCCGCATGGTAATTCATAATACACAAAATGTATACAGAGTACAACTGTACTGCAGCTGCTCACTGTAATTAAAATTAAATTAAAAGGCGTTTTTCCACTACTGACTGAAAGCATTTCTAAAATACGAAGGTTTCAGGTAAGAGTAACTCAAATTAGGATTGGCTGGTTGGTTGGTTGTTGCATTTTACGTCCTTTGTTCAACTGTGAG
Source organism: Bathynomus jamesi (assembly GCA_023014485.1). Taxonomy (NCBI): domain Eukaryota; kingdom Metazoa; phylum Arthropoda; class Malacostraca; order Isopoda; family Cirolanidae; genus Bathynomus; species Bathynomus jamesi. Next base: position 220,673 of record JAJOZX010004584.1, on the reverse strand, counting down.
TACTGACACAAGAGATAAGGATTGAAGTTAAATGGACGTTCTTACTCCAAAAACATTTTCAAAAAATAAGAGAAAACGACCCAGCATCAGTTTGTGATAGTTCCATTAGTAAAGTAACCCACAATGGACGGTTCCAATTTAATATGGGAAATGGGTGATGGGCCCGCTGCTCGTAATGTATTTGCCTCGATCGAGCTCTCATTTCAAAATGAAAGGAAATTCTTACTGGTAGTTCCTTTGCCATTATTTCGATATTTTTCGATATTTCCGATATTTTTTATATTTTTGGAATATTTATCTATGTCAAATACTTAACTAATTTTGATAAGTATAATAAAAATAAAGTACATTGTATATTAAGGATATTAAGGTGAATATAATTAAGATGTAAATTGGGTCGGTAATTATGTCGCACATGACATGGCCTGAAGTTGAAATAAAAAATACATTTTTCTAGTGTATTTTGGTGTGCTCTGTTCAAATATAACCTTCATTTCTTGTGCAAATGAACAGAAATACGTGTTTGGGCCATGCAATGACAACTGTATTTCTGTTCATTTGCACAAGAAATGAAGGTCATATTCGAACAAAGTACACCAAAATACAGGGTGTCCATAAATGGTTACCCTGAAAACAGTATGCTCTCGTTTTAATGACGAATCTTGCATCCGTTTTCTTTTTACAGGTGATCTCGTACACGCATAGAGTTTCTGTGCTGGTGTGTTTCGTCTACCGCATTCGCCGCTAGGAGCGCTGTAGTAGCTGTTCAGTGGTAGAGTCAACAGACACAATGTGCATATTTGGGGATCGGAAAACCCACGTACAGTAAGGGAGCATATTCGGGGCAGTCCGAAGATCAATGTCTGATGTGGACTAATGCATGACCAGATAATTGGTCCTTTCTTCTTCGCTGAGAACACTGTTTCCGCAACTGTGTACCTGGATATGCTCACCAATTACGCCATCCCCCAGCTGCAGGACAGGCAGCCAACTGTCATCTTCCAACAAGATGGGGCACCCCCTCATTGGGTGCATGTTGTTCGTGAAACTCTCGACGTAACATTTCCAAATCGATGGATTGGCAGGGACGGGCCAATCCCATGGCCCCCAAGATCACCAGACATTAACCCCGCTGGATTTCTTTCTCTGGGGTCATGTTAAAGATTTGGTTTATGCAACAGTTGTTCCAGATATCAGGACATTGCGAGAACGCATTACGGATGCAATTGCAACAGTTAACCCACAAATGTTGGAAAATGTGTGGCGTGAGTGTGAATACCGTTTAGACATTTTACGTGCCACTAGGGGTGCACATGCGGAAGCTTATTAAGTTCATTAACTATGTATCAAAACTTTGTATGTTTATCTACTTATGATTAAAACTGTGTTTGAATACGAGTGTTTATTTAAAAGTTATAGCATGCTTTAATCAGGGTAATCATTTATGGACACCCTATACACTTGAAAAATGGGTGCTTTCCTGTTAACGAGAATACCCAACCGCCCGCCACCAAACTGTTTGTTATGTATTTTTACTCTCGTCATTTTCGTTTAAACTAACGAAAATATCACAACTTAACCTAACCAATCATCAAGGGCGTACAGTTGACCTAACCGGGCATTCAATTGACCTAACCTGGCATTGAATTAACCTAACAGGTTAATATAACGGAAAATGCCCGGTTAGGTCAACTGAATGCCCAGTTAGGTTAATTGAATGCCCGGTTAGGTCAACTGTACGCCTTTGATAATTGGTTAGGTTAAGTTGTGATATTTTCGTTAGTTTAAACGAAAATGACGAGAGCAAAAATACATAACAAACAGTGTGGTGGCGGGCGGTTGGGTATTCCCGTTAACAGGAAAGCACTGAAAAATGTATTTTTGACTATATTTCATACAATAAAGCATAACCTAACATGTTCATGTGACGAGATCTCGTAAACGACGCATTACCACAGGAAACGTACAAAACACCTCAAAATTAACCAGAAAAGTTTGCTCTCGTCATTTTCGTTTAAACTAACGAAAATATCATGACTTAACCTAACCAATCATCAAGGGCGTACAGTTGACCTAACCGAGCATTCAATTAACCTAACCAGGCATTCAGTTGACTTAACCGGGCATTCAATTAACCTAACCGGGCATCCAATTAACCTAACCGGGATCCAATTAACCTAACAGGTTAATATTGGTTATTTCACCTAAATATCTTCTGATCTTTTCGTATTAGGCACTCACTGTCACATTTCGGGCAAGTTAAGGATGAGAGAATAACGCCATAATTGATAAAAACATCCAATGCTTTGTCTTCATCTAGGGCACATGACGAATAAAGTTCTCAAAGTCGAAACCACACGAACGGCGCGTCATAATTTTATCACAAACCTCACCAAACTGAATCCAATTAAAAAAAAATAGCCAGAACAGAAACCAACAAACTAATTAAGTCGCAGAGTAGCGAAAAAATAGACCAAAATTATACTCGTCGGACCAAAAATGAGTGTATTTATATATATATTATTATTAGTATCATAATTTTCATCATTAATATGCATTTGCACAAAAAATGAGTGACAAATTTGAATAAAGCGACTAAAACTACCTCATAAAAAGTTATTTTGATTTACAGGTCTAGCCCATGTCATTTAAACATATTAACCATTGGGTCAATCATTTTTAACGTCCTATTTTATCCAATCGCCGGCTGAATGCAGTGAATCATCAACAACAATGACTGCTTCCCAGTTACGCTTGATTAAATTTAGAAATAAAGGTTGATGAAACACATACGGTACAACAAAATAAATGGGTGGTATTTAATGTGTAATTATACACACACACACACACACACACACATATATATATACTTTCATTCATCAAAGTTTCATTCAAGCGGAGATACTTATTCAGATAATAGTAATGAATGCGAAGAGTGGAACAAGACACTCGGTATTACAAGACCTTCCTCAATTTATGTATTCATATTCTGTAAAGGAATGTATTATTAATATAATTAAATGAAGGAACATATACGTAAATGCGACTGTGTTCATACCAGCATTTTAGTATGCGTGTCTTAATGTACAATGTAGCATCGATTCCAATAATTGGGATACACTCGTCCGTAAGAGGCGCGTACATAGTGTAATTTTTGAATGTCAATGACTCTCGCTAAGCTTAATTTGCACACTTCATGCGGGGACCGTGAAATAAATATCATTCTGTTCCGTTTACAATACAAACAATGCATCGTGTATTTTTAGCTTTCTATTGAATGTATTCATTCATTCATTTATATTTAAAATACATGGTGTGTTTTGTTTTCGTGTCTCCTTCAATTTTTTAGAGCCAGGCGGAAGACTTTCAAGAAACCGAAACGATACATATTATAGATTCAATACTATTGTTCGGAGATTTATGCAAAAGATTGAATGGAAGACTGGTTTCAAACTCTCAACCATTGTAGGTTAAAGGTAACGCTCAATAATAAAGTTCAATTTTATTCTCATTTCACTCCCACACTTTCAATTCTTGCCCATTTTGTGGGCGAAATTCCACTGAATTTATCGATCATTTCGTGTATCATTGAAGGAATGCTTTGCTTACAAATGGCTTTAATTATGGTGTTATGCTAAGTCTAGTTATTTTATGTCATGTTATGGAATATTACGTTGTGTTATATTGTTAGGTTAGGTAAGGTTACATTAGGTCAACAGGGGTGTCGCTAAATTATCTTGGAATCTTGTCCATGTTCGGGTGTAGGTGCATATTTTTTCCAGTATAGCAGTTAAAATGAACAGTGAAAAACATTTCAAATTTTTTATTTAGTAATCCGATGAGAGTATGACAATACCTATAACCTACAGTATAAAAAGAAGCAATATCACAGCAGTTTTTTTTTTTTTTTAAACATACTTGGACTTCCGCCCAAACTATAATCTCTTGTCGGAATCTGAAATATCTTATTTTCTTTTTATGAGGTAAGCTATTTTTTTTAATGGATAAAGTAAGATAATATGCAGTGTTCCGTTATAAGGGTATGAAACTTAGGAATTCGAATGTCTATTTAACTCAGTGTTAAAAATAAAATTGTTTGCTTACTTGTTCTCACCAACATTTGCCATGTCTTCATCGTCAAATTTCTGGCTTTTGAGTTTCTGCTTCTGGTGCCTCCACACCCTTTGCTGATGACGCATCGCCATCTGGGACTTTTTTGTTAGTTCACACAACGGACAATCACAATTTCTGAAAAACAAAAAGTTTCAGACGTTCTGAAAGTATGCGGAACGACTGTAAACTAATTAACGTATAGTCACACTAAATCGTGTTACCGTAATAGGGCGTTCACACCAAGTGTTTGTGGAATTCCTGTTCCAAAGGCCGTTCTTTGATGAATTTCACGTTCCTTTTTCGTATAAAGGTACATGAAACAAGTTCCGAAACATTTCCAAAGAGCATACTCATTGAAGATACAAGCATTTCTCTCCACTGCATGAAATGGCCCAGTATACAAATCTAGTTTACTTTCGTTACCAAAAACGTAATTTTACATATTCTTAAATGAAATTTTCCTGAAAAATAAATGGAATTCTGTCCCGTTTTTAAAGAACAACAATTCAATGAAAGGAGTTCTTGAAACCTTTATTCCATGTTCCATAACCATACAGTGGCGCTCATAAGTATTCGTACAAAGAACTATTTCACTTATATTCGTCCTTATCTTTTGTACCATGCATACGATAGTTATAAAAAGTTGGTCGTTCGTTTGGAAAAATTTAACAAATAAAAAAATTAGTTTAATTCCAACATATAATGTACAACATCAAAGAATTTGAGAAAAATAATTAAAAAAAGTTAAAATGCAAAAGTTTTCGTACATTTATTTACAAAATTATTTAGTACTTTGTGTGTTTACCTTAGGCTTGAAGAATTTAAGTTTTTTATCAATAGTTCGCTGTTTATTGATTAGAGACTGTTGACAATTCTGAATTCTAGAATTTTCTATTTGAATCTCCATGGAACACATTATTAAGCCATTAGTAAGCAATGCGTCATCGTGGTAAAGAGCTGTCTACAGATTTTAAGAGATCTGTTATTGCTACACACGAGTCTGGAAAGAATTATAGGAAGATAGGAGAAATTCGAATTCCATTTACGACGGTTGCTGCAGTTATAAAGAAATGGAAAGGCTTGGAACAATCAACACTCTACCAAGGTATGGATGACCTTGCAAGATTTCAGAACGTACAGCTAAACGGATTGAAAGGATGGCTGCTGCGAATCTACGAGTGACTACAGGTGATATTTGTCAAACATTAAGACTGTAAGATCGATGTCCATCTCTCTACTCTTCGTTATACAATGAGAAAGAATGGTCTGCATGGAAGAATTGCACGAAGAAAACCTCTTCTACGAAAAGCGCACAAAGAGTTCGTTTGAAGTACGCCAAGATCATCAAAATGATGGATTTGCATTCTTGAAGAAAGTTCTCTGGACAGACGAGACCAAAACTGAATTATTCAAGAACAACGAGCACTGGTACGTTTGGCAAAAATCAAATATTGCATTCGAAGGAAAAAAACATCCTTCCTACGGTTAAACATGGTGGTGGTAGTGGTAGTTTGCTTCTATGTGGATGCTTTAGTGCTTCTGCTCCAGGAAAGCTTGTTGTCATCAATGAAATCTTAAATTCGAAAAAATATCAAGAAATATGAGAAGAAAATGTATTGCCTTCAGTTCGAGAGTTGCGAATAGGTCGTACTTGGGTACTGCAACAAGATAATGATCCAAAACATAGAAGTAAGAGCACCATGAAATGGCTTCAACAAAATAACTTCAAGCTTCTCGAGTGGCCCACTCAAAGCCCAAATCTCAATTTAATCGAGAATTTATGGTTTGATTTGATAAAAGCTGCCCGAAAGGAAAACCCTTCAAAACTGAAAGAATTGCAACAATTTTCTTTGGGAGAATGGACTAAAATTTCTATTGAGATATCGAAACCTTGCACAAAAATACCCAAAACAAATCAGTGAAGTCATTCAAACAAAAGGTGGACGCACAAAATATTAAATAATTTTGTAAGGAAATGTACGAAAACTTTTGCATTTTAACTTTTTTCAATTTTACTCAAATTCTTTAATGTTTTACATTATATGTTGGAGTTGAACTATTTATTTTACTTGTTAAAGTTTTCCAAATGAACGACAAACTTTTCATAACTATCGTGTGCATGGTACAAAAGATAAGGACGAATATAACTGAAATATTTCTCTGTACGAATACTTATGAGCGCCACTATAACTGGTATATTCTCGTACGATTAGCATATACCAGTTAATGTAACTTATACATTTTAGGATTAAATATTTATGCCTCTGTTTCTTGTATCAACTGTTGTATTTACTCTCAATATCATACGTTTCACATACCTATTATAATGGCTTTAAGATTTAATTTATTCGGCTTACATAATTCACTTCTCATTTTAACAAGTTCGTTGTGTCCTAAAATATTACCCTTGTACATAGTATTGTATTATTGTATTGTGATTAATCATAATAGTATTGTATTGTGATTAATCATAATTAATCACAATATTTATATAGTCATAATTAACTATGAAGTGTTTGTTCCATATTATAATTAATCTGAAGGCACTTGTAGGCTATCTCCCCCCCCCCCCACCAATTTTGACAGAATATTTTCGTTAAAACTAAAGAAAATATCACGACTTAACCTAACCAATTATCAAGGGCGTACAGTTGATCTATTAGTAAATAGTAAATACTATTCCAGAAACAATGTTATAATTAATAATAGATCAACTATACGCCCTTGATAATTGATTAGGTTTTATAATTAATAATAGATCAACTATACGCCCCTGATAATTGGTTAGGTTAAGTCGTGATATTTTCGTTAGTTTTAACGAAAATATTCTGTCAAAATTGGTGGGGGGGAGATAACCTACAAGTACCAATCTGAAGCCCAGTAAAGCCCAGTAAAGGTTAAGGACCAAATTAAACAGGAAAAACAATTGTTATCAATGCTCCAATTAGCAATTGTTGGTTTCGTATGTTGAAATTATTGTAATGACTTTTTACCAATGAAGATTCATCTACTCACTGAAACAATCGCAACATCGACTCTTTTTTTTATGGGGAAAGGGAGGGGGGCCAAGGGCGGGTGCCTGCAAAAATGACCCCCTTTATGAGAAAGAAAGAGCCAAAACTGAGGTCTCCGAGGCTCACGATGCTTAACTTCTAAAATCTCGAATTTCGCGGACGATACTAAAGTTGGAGGTAAAACAATTACTGATCGTGATTAAGTAAATAATTCGAAGCATTTTAAACAAAACTGCGGAGTGGCCAGGGATGGTAAATTAAATTTAATGAAGGTAAGTGTAAAATTCTGCACGTATAATTTCACGAAACAAAGTGTCTGAAGGAAGCTGAGCGTAAATTCGAAAGAAAAAGATTTAGGGGTAATCTTCACTAAAATCTCCGAAGCAGCGAAGAGAGTCACGCGATGAGACAAAGTCTATGTTTCATTAAAAAAAAAAAAAAGTTGCATTTGCTTTCGATGGAAAGCAGCGACGTTTGAGAGGCGAACTCACGTAAGTATTTAAAATGCAAAATGGCTTTGACGTCACGAAAACTTTTTTTAAAGTTAGATATTGCCCTTGGCCCCTCCTCCCTGCTTAAAAAAAAAGTGAGAAAAAATGATAGATTCATACATGGTAAAAGAATTCAAACAAATGTTGAGAAAAATTTATTTACTCGTAAAATTGTCGAGAAATGAAATAGTTTAAGGGTGAGAGTTGCCTCTCTAGTAAGTTCATAAATGTTTTGAAAAGGATTAGGCACTTACAAATTTGAACGTAATTCTCACTTAAATTTAACATCGAAGAGTTCGGTGGCACTAAGGGCAGAGATGGTTTTGTCCTTCAGCCACAAAATGATGACTTTTATTATCTTTTATTTAATAAATAAGTTTTTAAAATTATTCTTCAAAACAAATGTATGGTGTAGACTAGACTAATGTAATGTGCGTAGCTACGCTTCCTCTGAGTAAATGAGTACAAGAGATGAGGGCCGACGAGAGCTGCCACGGGCCACGGGGAAGGATTGGTATATGGGTCCCCCTGTTTACTCAGTATTTTATTATGAATGTTTTTGTGTACATAACGAGCAAACTGATTATATGTCCAAGTCACTATTCAAAACATATAGTATGAATAAACAACTCAGAGGAAAATGACCATTTTATTTTTCGAATCAATTATATTAATTCTATCACCATACAATTTACAAATACAGTACCAGTCCATGCAAGCAAGACAATTGTTTACTGCAAGATTTTTATAATTAGAAGTGTACTTTCTTTGCCTTCTCTCTAGCAAAGTGGTAAATGATTCTGATGAAATTTAAGGTACGGGCTAACTGGCTTTCAATTACAATGGTTCCCAGATCTGTCAACGGTCTTGGGCATTTTATCTGTTTCAGTTTGACTATGATAAGCCCTATAAAATGTACGTTCATTAATTATAGTTCCTCTCTGTTATTTAATCAATTGCTTTATTAATATTTTTAGATTTTATCCCCTCTCTTTCCGGGACCCCTAGATGCCCGGGCCCCGGGGATTTAATCCGGCTTCCCCGCCCTCTCGGCGGCCCTGCAAGAGATAAGTGTGCGTTTGGTGTGACAGCAATCCAAATCCTTTATTTTCATCATACTTTGCGTACTTTTCAATAACTCTTCTTTTACAACTTTCTGTCAGCAGTAAATGGCGGAGGAAGCAGAGTCTTCACTATTCTACTACTACTACTACTACTACTACCAGGGGCGGATTAACTGTACTTGGGTCCTGAGGCAAATTTTATTTTGGGGCCTCTTTTCTATAGCTTTTTATTAACAATACATGTACATGAACAGTATATAGTACATTTACACGAATTATATGTACGGTGCTGAGGCTAATTGAGAAACAAACTTAAAAGAACCTTAACACAGTGTATTTTGCCGTTTGGTAAAACCAAACCGTATTAAACAAACTTTACTTTAGGGCCTAGAAAATATAAAATAAAACAGGGAATTTGTCAGTTTGTGTACTCTGTCATATTTAATCAAAGAAGTTTGCGAAATCTCTAATTATATTATCGAAACTCACTTGACTGGGCCCCCCCACCTCAAGCATGGGGGCCTGAGGCTTCAGCCTCAATTGCCTCAATGATAATTATAATCCGCCACTGACTACTACTACTACTACTACTACTGTTTCTTTGTGAAAGCTTTACATGTTCGTAACGTAAGCATGGTATGAGCAGTGCCGGATCCAGGTATGTGTAGTCCGTGCAATTACACGGGGTCTCCGTGTATTAGGAGCCGCTGTGGGGCTCCCAACACTCAGAGGCGATAAAAATTTAACTAAAACGAGACGCAAATTTCACACAAATTGTGCAAGGCTGTCTCAACAAACGCGGAGAGACGACCGCCATGACCAGCTTGTGTTGGGGTCCCCACAGGAACCCCAATACATGCTTCTACGTTTCTATGTTAGACGGAAGCCCACGCTAGCATTTTGTACGGGGCCCCAGCTTCCCTGGATCCGGTGCTGGGTATGAGAGTTGGATCTTCGGGTTTTTGATAGCGTGTAACCTTGTGTAACTTGTGTAAAGATTGTTAATACTTACAAATAAGGACAATGGTGTCCTTTTTTCGGTACATTTAAGCCATGGTTCTTACAAACTGAGCAATGCTGCGTTCTTTTCGGAACTTTGATGGACATCTCTCCGTTCCTTTCTCCAAGGGATTCTGAAACTTCAAAAAATTAAGAAATATAGAAAAGGTACAGTTTCGGAAGAAAGTTCGCCTAGAAACAAATTTTTGAAAAAACATAAAACAATACTAATTGGCAATATTCTTTGGATATTTTATGCCTTTTGGTGACAAAATAAAATTTCGAAAACAAAACCCAATCATTATTACTGATTAGTAATTTCTTATGCTTTTTAGAAACTTTACTTCTAGGCAAACTTTCTTCCGAAATTGTAGTTTGTGTGGGTATATATACTCAATCTGAGACACGAATCCTTGACGTCATTCCACCGTTCCAATAAGCAACAAGCGAATTAAATTTAGTCTGTTACAGATTCTTAAAGTCTTTAGAAAAGAAGTTGCAACTTGTTAACATAAATTTAAATAAAGTTAGATTCTCTTCTGATATAAATAATCCCGTTATTAGTGATTTTAAGTAAGATTTCATTTAAATAAAAAGTATGAAACCTTTTCTTAATAAAAATGTATAAACTTTGTCGAGGTTTACCGTTAGGATAACGATCTGGTGGTATCTGTCTGTTATAAAATGATCTGGTATGTATTTTTTTTGCAATTGTTTAACTTCTTTCGTAATAAAGGTCATGTTACTTTCGATCTGAACTACGGGTTGGTACTTTATCCGGCCACGACGTAGCCCATCTGGTATATTATACGAATTAAAAAAACCTGATTTAATTTTAATATATTTGTCCTAGAATCTATTGGTTACAATATGTGGAGTAACCGGATGGATAGAAACAAAAATTAATGCACTTTCTATGTAGAGAAAATGAACGCTAAGGAAAAGTCAACATTTTTCTACTTTTTTAGTATAAATACCGAACTCCAACTTAATTGCTTTATTATAAAATTAAAGTTAAAATGAAGGTATCATTCCACTCAGTCATTTCCATTTCGTCCCACGCCCAAAATGGAAAAGATGAAAGTGAAAATTTCAAAGGAGGCATTTTCAAATAGGTCTATTCCCAATTCATGTCATTTTCATTCTCATCCACGGCCTTTCCCACTTTGGTCTGGGTTAGGTTACTTTTGGTTAGGTTAGGTTACAATTGGTTAGGATTATAGGATATGATGTTAGGTTCCGACTGTTTAGGCTAATGTTAGTTAGGTTCTAATTAGTTAAAATAGGTTAGGAAGTAGTAAACATTCCCACTCAGCGCCGTTTGCCGTGAGTGGGAATGTAGTGACATTGTTTCCCAAATCAAGAAACACTTTTCTCAAGTGTGGATTTTTTCACATTCTTACTTGTGGACCACGAACGCGAATGGGAATGCCATTGAGTTGGCAGTAATAAAAAATGTTGATGGCTACATTCTTTTCTAAATTTATTGACCAACTTGATTTTCTTCACTCCACGAAGTGTATGAAATTCTGTAAAGGCGTGTTGGAATCTGGTTTATTTTTAAAAAATTTTAGAAGTTGAAAATCTTGAAATTTAAGTGTTTCGTGTTTTAGCATATAAATAGCTTTTAAGAAATAAAAAGGGATAAATTTTTTGGAACACCCAATCTGAAAAAAAGTTGCTAAAAACACTCCAGGGATCCTAGAGGGTGTTGTCACCAAGTTTCAGGAAAATCGGTCCAGCCGTTTGGACCTGAAAAGGAGACAGATGGACAGACGGACATGCGGCAAATTATGGTATGATAATAAACGCTGTAATCTGAAACCGGATTTATAATTTCTGTAATTTTTTGTAATTTGCAAAAGAATCCGGTAAGGTTTCACACAAGGGGTTTAACCCCTAATCGACTGGACGAAATACTACGGGGAAAATACCTTTAATATACGTATAAGCGAAATTAAAATTATATAAGTTTATTCAAAAGATTACGCTGGGTTACAGGGGAAGTCAGTAGATTACTTCCTGTTCACAACTGTCATTTCCATTTTCATCCGCGATCCACAAATGGAAATCCATCCATCCGTCGTGTTCTGCCTATCAGGCAGGTCCAACTCATGTGTCCCGCCAAAGTGTTCTATCCTGAGCTATCCTTTTCATCTCATGGTAGCTCCTGCCTGCCTTCAAATCATCCAACATTGCTTTCCTTTTCCTTCCCCTTTTCTTCACCTTCAAGTTGAGTTTACCTGTAAGTAGTCTTTTCTGTCTCTCAAAAGCTACCTTACCCATACCAATTCTAGATCTTACTTCCTTATTACAATCTCCATTGTTGGTTAATAAACTTCCCAGATACTTAAACTGCTCAGCTTCTTCTAAGGTCCGATTTCCTATCGTTAGGATCATTTATGCTCCTTTCCTTCTTGCAATCTTCATTGCCTTTGTCTTGTTCTCATTAATTCTCATTCCGAATTCTTCCGGCGTTGTTGTCAAGCTATTGACCATTCTTTGCAGTCCTTCCTCAGTACTACAAACAAATGCCTTGTCATCTGCAAACCTTACAGATTTGACCAATTTACCTCCCACTCTGATTCCCTCTTCCACATCTGAGAGTGCTTCTATTATCATTGCTTCCGCATGGATGTTAAATAACACGGGGAACAGGGAGCATCCTTGCCTGACCCCTCTCTCAACCAATCCAGGCTCCGATTCTCCTCCTGCAACTCTAACATTCACAGTCTGCCCAAGATATAGATTTTTTATCAGTCTACGGTCCCTCCAGTCAACAATAATATTCTTCAATATTTCCATTAGTTTCTTCCATTGGACCCTGTCACTTTTTCAAAGTCAATAAAACAAACAAACAAACATTTCCTGATCATGTTCCAGCACTCATCTCTTCAAAGTGAAAATTTGAAAAAAGTTTCCATTAACAAAAGGGCGCAAATAGACCGCTACGCATTTGCGGGTTCGACGGGTACTTTCTATGCACATTCTAACTTAAAATGGGAAATTCTACAGTGGGAACAGGAATGGATCGATGTGAGAATTGCCTCCTTTGAGATTCCCAATGGCGAATTTCTCATTTTTTTGGACAAGGAATGAAATGAGAATGATACGCTAACCGTACTGACGTGCCTCAAACGATTACTGTCCAATCACTATCACCACCATTTCCATCCGCAGTCCGCAAATGAAAATGCACAACGTGAAAAATCCACATTTGAGAAAAAAGTTTCTTAATTTGAGAAACAATGTCACTCCATTTCCATTCGTGGTAAAGGCACCAAATTGGAATGGCTAAAAATTCCTAACATAACACAAGCCTAACGTAACCTGACCTGAACCAAAGTGAGAAACCCGTGGATATGAATGAGAATGGCATGAATTGGGAAAGAACAGATTTGAAACTGCCTCCTTTGATATTCTCACTCTGGGCTTTCCCACTCTTGAGGGCGGAATGAAATGAGAATAACATTAAGTGGGATGATACCCCTCAAACTATAAGTGTATAATATCCAGTCAAATATCAGTTCCTCGAAGTGGAAAAGTGATTGATGTTCCAAAGCAATGAAAGACCAAGTCATCGAAATTTAATTAGACCTAACTGGTTATGTTAGGTTAGATTAGACGTGGCTCGGCTGACTTTTTTATGCAGGAAGGAGTGGCCGAGGGCAAATGCCCGCAAAAGCGCCGCCTTCCCCCACCCCGACAATAGAAGATGAGAGGCAAAATCAAGGTCCAGGGTTTTCGAGATGTCTGGACACTACGTTTGAAAGATTAGAGGTCATAGACAGGGAGAAAGATGGATTGAAGAAGTGTTCCAGAGTTCACCGGTTGAGTAGATGAAATATTGAAAATACCGATTAACTCTTGCATTAGAGAGTTCGACAGAAAAGGAATGAGAATGTATTGAACGTCTGGTGCTGCGTGTTCTCCTTAAAAGAGGCATGCAGTTAAAGAAGTCAAAAGAGCAGTGTCCGTTATAATAGCGATAGTAAAGGGAGAGTGAAGCAATATTGTGGTGAAGAGAGAGGGATTGAAGAGTCAGTAAGAGGTGGGGAATTAATGAGACAAAAATTATTTGATTCCACCCGGTCAAGTAGAGCTGTGTGGGTTGAGCCACTCCTATACATGAGAAGCATACTCCATACAGAGGCGGACAAGACCCCTGTACAGAGACAGCAACTGAGTGGGGGTGAAGAAACTGCGGAAGTGGTACAGCACACCTAACCTATTAGAAGCTGTTTTGGAAAGAGAGTATATGTGATCTTTGCAGGAAAGATCACGAGAAAAGGAAACGCCAAGAATGTTAAAAGAGACAGGATTGAGTTGTGTAATGTTAAAGGTAAGGGAAGAGTTGTGTGGAAGATTGTGACGAGTAGGCAGATGGAGGAACTAAGTTCTTGAGGCACTGATAACCACAAGGTTTTCTCTGCCTTAATCAGAGATGGCAGAAAGATCAAAGGTCAGGTGTACCACAGCCGTCCTACGCGAATCATAGAGTGAATGTTGAGAGGGATGCTTTGTGAAGCGGGTGGAGAAGTGAAGAGTGATGTAAAGAACACCACTATCAACAGCTTTCGGAGAAGAACAGTGGCCATCTACAACCATATCTATAGATCGGCCAGAAAGGAAATTAGAGAGGAAAACAGAGATAGGATAGAAACCAAAGGAGGGCAGTTTGGAAATTAAAGATTTGTGTCAAACTCTATCAAAAGCTTTTATGTCTAGCGCAATAGCAAAAGTTTCACCGAAATCCAGAAAGAGATTCTAATTTCAGACATAATAAAGTCAGAGGGAGGAGGAGATGGTCCATGGTTGAGTGCGGTTCAGTCCATGGTTGAGATGGTCCGGAATCGTCCATGGTTGAGTTGTAAGCGAAAGTTTGAGCGAACAGTTCAGCTTTGTCAGAAGAACTGGGCCGTCGGAAAGGAAAAGTCGAGTGAAAGAAGAGGAAGTAAAGTTGTTGGAGAGGTTCTTAGCTAGATGCCAGAAAGAGCGAGAAGAATTAAGATTGGATAGGTTTTTACATTTTTGTTGGATGAAGAACAGATTTTGCACGATTCCAGGTAGCAATATAAGCTGAGTGAGAGTCAGGAGTTGGATGGCGACGGTAGGTACCTTCTGAAAGACTCCTCTCTGTTGCGGATAGCATTAGAACAAGTTAAACCGAGGTTTCTTTGCATTAGTAGTAGTAGGAATAGAATATGGGGTGTACGCCTCCATGCCCAAGAGAATCACCTTCGTGAAGCGTTCAGCACACTCGGAAGGGTCCCGGTCACGGAAGCAGTAGTCATTCCATGAGAAATCAGAGCAGTACTGCCTAAGGGTCTCGCAATCAGCGGCGCCAAAATGCCAAAGGCATCTCCTCTTGGGAGGATCCACAGGAAGAATTGGAGCAATAGGACAGGAAACAGATATAAGATTGTGGTCGGAGGAGCCCAAACGGAGAAAGAAGTTTCACAGAGTACGAAGAAGGATGAGACGTGAGAAATAAATCCAGAATGTTGGGCTTATCTCCAAGGCGATCCGGGATACGAGTAGTGTGCTATACAATCTGCTCTAGGTCATTTAGCATAGAAAAGTTGTAAGCTAGTTCATTAGGGATATTAGTGAAATGAGAGGAAAGCCAAAGGTGGTGGTAAACGTTGAAATCTCCTAAAATGGAGATCTCAACGAAAGGAAAGTGGGATAGAATGTATTCCACTTTGGAAGTGAGGTAGTCAAAGAATTTTGGTTAGTCAGTAGAATTAGGAGAGAGGTAGACAGCGCAGATGTATTTAGTTTGAGATTGGCATGTGAGCTGTAGCTAGAGGGTATAGAATTCGGAGGGTTCGAGTTCGGAAATACGAGAACAAACTAGGTCATTGCGTACATACGAGGGTTGTTCAAGAATTAAGTTTACAAGGTGTTTTAAAGGAACTGTTTTATTACAAGGCAAGTAATTATTACAAGTATTTCAACAACTTATTACTACTTTTCTACATAATCACCAAACAGATTGAAACATTTGTTGTAGCGTGGGACAAGCTTTCCGATGCCGGTCCAGTAAAATGTAGGGTTCTTAGTTTTTAAGCGGTTTCGTACTGCCGCTTCTGCATCAGGATCGTTTTGAAATTGTTTACCTCCGAGATGTTCCTTTAGGGCTGAAAACACATGGAAGTCGCTTGATGCAAGGTCAGGACTATTGAGGGGATGATCCATGACTTCCCAGTGGAACGATTCGAAAAGTTGGCGTGTTTCATTTGCAGTGTGAGGGCGTGCATTGTCATGCAAGAACACCACACCTGCAGTAAGCAATCCGGGACGTTTTCTTCTGATAGCCGTGCGGAGTCGCTGTAAAGTTTCACTATAAGTGGCATTTATTGGTTCGTGGTGACCCCGGATGTTGCCACTTTGCAGTGTTGCCACACATGCCTAACAAAATATTGTACTACAAAGAACATTATTGTACTATGCATAATGCACCAGTAATTAACCTTGCAAACTTACTTTTCGAACAACCCTCGTATACGCAACATCCGCCTTTGGAGTAAAATTAAGTATAGAGAAAGTAGCTGGGTACAGAAAAGGGGTTGCTGTCAGTCGTCCCAGACACCTGAGTTTCAGTGAAGAAGAGAGGGTGAGGTTTAGAGGAGAGATGGTGTTCAACAGATTGAAAATTTGAGAAAGGCCATGAATGTTGCAGAAGTTTATGAAAAGTGAATCAGGCTGAGGCCCAGAACATCTCCAGTGGGCTGTAGCAGATTCAGCCCCGCTGCCCGGGTCTGCGTTCCCGGTATCGGCAGCGGGGAACCAGAAGTGGGGACATTTATGGTCCTTTCCCCGGGGGACTCCAAGGCTCTTAAAGTTGTTGCCATTTTTTATTTTGAAAAGATTATGTAGTGTGTAAGATACATGTATATGTTACTAAAGAATAGGAAGAGAAGTATGTGTTTGAGAGCATGCTGGCTGTTCACAGGGTAGATGAGACACGGAAAAAGATCAGCTAAGGAGGACAGTGACAGAAGAAACAGGAGCTCCAGCATTCCCTATCTTCTGTCTAACGTCCCCCTCCCCCAACCGGAGTTCTTCCCTGGTCGACTGGTGTCTACAATCTCCTCCTTGGTTTAAGTTAAGTTAAATCAGGTTTTCATGCTTTGATCTTTCAACAAGTCGGAACGGTATGTACCCACTCAATGTAATTCCCACTTCATTCTTCGTCCAAACATGGCAAATCCGTGAATGAGAATCTCGAAAGAGGAAATTCTCAAATCGATCTATTCCCATTGCATACTACTCTCATTCTCATCCAGGAATTTCCCACTTTGCTCCATGTTGGGTTAAGGATAGGTGACAGTGATGTTAGGTTAAGTTCAGCTGAGTTGGGAAATATTAACCATTCTCATTTGGCCCTTTGCCATGAATGAGAATGAGTGACATTCTTTTTCAAATCAAGAAAACCTTTTCTGAAATCTGAGTGTCTCACTTTGGACATTCTCATTTGCGAACCGCGAATGAGAACTGGAATGACATTGAGTGGAAAGTAATCTTTGCAACATCGATCACTCTTCTTCTTCAAGAATTTGGGCAGAGCTCCAACGAATCGATAACGAAAAAGAAAGAAAGGTAATAAATACTATACAAAAAAATTAAATATTATTTTCATGATATTTCACGTAATCTTTATTTCAATTTTGGACTACTTATTTGTAGAGTAACAACGATATAGTATTAACAAAAGAAGCCAAAGGACAAAATGTGAATGACGAGCAGAGAGGAACAGGCAAGTAGACGATGGAAAGGGGAACGGAAACACCAACACCCACACACGAACATGGCAAAAATGAGAGAAATAGAGGGAAAAGAAATAATACACGCAGAACAGACTGGGGGGGGGGCACTAACTCAAGTAACTCAAATAGCGAAGAAATAAAGGAAAATTCCAACATACAGAAGTCATCATCATATAAGGAAATGAAACCAAAACCAAATTCGAAAACCCCAGGCAATAATATAAAGGCAACTATGTGTAGATATTATGCAAGAGGAATTTGTAGATATAGAGGCGGACAGTGCCTATATGCGCACCCTATTTTGTGTAAGTTCTACTGAAATAATGGTCACTGTAAATTCAGTGATAACTGCAAGTCCTACCACCTGACCATATGAAATACACAAAATATGGAAGATGCAAGTACGGAAGCCAGTGCTACTGTCATCATCTTCCAATAAACCCGAGTTCTCTAGAAATAATCCAAAGAAAACTTCGAGCACAAACCAAGAAAATATTTTTTTCCTACAATATGGGTACTGAACTTCATCCAGTACACACAATCGACACAGATGAAAACTCCCAAGCTGAACAGTTTTCAGGCAAAAAGCTACCGGAACAAGTAAATGGAAACGGATCTTTCCTGGCGGGACTATAGGACTACGAAACATGCGACACTGACGAATAACGAATTTGCAATACATAAAGGGGACCGTAAAATTAAAAACATCAAAGTGGTCGTTGCAAATATATAAGGGCAAAACCGAACCACTCGTGAAACAAAGTTTCATACCTGGAAGAACTCATGGATGAAACAAAAGCTGACTTCGCATGCCTTGCGGAAACATATGTATCTTAAAGACTGTCAAGAACACTGTGAAAACTGTGATTATTGCAGAGATAAAAAAGAAATAAAAATCGAGAACTTTAACATACTACGAACCGACAGAACAGAACGATGAAGATGTAGCTGTGCTATATACATGCACGAGAACCATGTGGCAGAAGTAATAGTAAGTAAATCAAACAGCTACGTGGAACTTTTCGCAGCGAAAGTGAGAAAACTAAACGTAATACTAAGAGTTATATATAGACCCCCGAACACTCCACCTGCAAATTTCTCTGATACCATTACTGAGATCAGAAATGTAATAAAGGTTTTAAACTCCCTGCGGAGATTTTAATTTCCCATTTATAAAATACAAAAAGGTGGGAAAAATACATATACAAACCAGGACAAGGGGACACGAGAGAAGACCAGGAACAAGAAAAAACGTTGATTTATGTTACACAAGAAATAACAGATAGCACCAGAAAAAATAACTGCCTGGGTCTGGTATATTCACGAACAACTTAGTTGATGTCAAAAAATAACCCCAACTATTATCTCAGACCACAACATCGAATATCAACTAATATGACGATAACCTTAAAAGCAGATACACCAATGAAAGGAGCAAATTTGAGATTTTTAACCTAAACTCCAAGACTATAAAACTGGGAAGAAATCAGATCCCATATGGCCCAAATAGAAGTGGAAACAGTCTTAGAGGATAAAAAAGAATAAAAAACGTTGGAAATTTAAGAAAATATGTTCCGAAAACACAACCAAAAGGAAAGAGGAATTATTTCGAGAGACAAAAATTAACAATATTCTGTAGAGAATAGTTGCAAAATTAATGAACTGCGCAGACAACAATACCAGGAAAGTGATACAAGCCCTCATTTAGAGCCATTCGGAGAGGGAAGAGAAAGATGCGGTTTATGTAATAAAGGAAAAACCCAAAATACTTCCATAACTTTTCGAAAAGGAAAACAAGAATGTGCGCCACTCTCGGGCCCTTAATTAAGGAAAGAAAATAATGAACTAACGACAATTTAAAAGAAATATCTGAAATAGTGATAACTCGGTATAAATCAGTTTTCAGTACCCAAAAAAGCGACGAAGAGGTACCAAACAAGATACCTTCTTTGAAGAGAAATTATATTACAAGAAAAGTGTATAACTGATTATGATTTTACCCCAAAAGATATAGCGCGGGCTACAGGACAAATGAAATTACATTAAGCTGTAGGTCCGGACAAATCAAAGACTGATGGTTAAACACTGTAAGAATGAAATTGCTACATCCAAGGAGAAGATCCGTGGAAACAGGGGACATACCGAGCATCCTGAAAAGGGCGAACATTGTCCACATATATATATATATAATATATATATATATATATATATATAAAGGAAACGAAGAACTATAGACCAGTGTCACCAGGGGCGCATTTATTGGCCCAGCGGGGTACCGGGACAATTCCCGGTGGGCTGCCTGTAAGATGGGCCACTCAGAGACGATGAAGACCGTAAAGTATCACCTTTACATTGTTTGAAAAACAAACTTTGTTAAGGATAATTAGCTTAGAAACATAAACTAGTTACCAGTATTAAATATAATTACGGTAGGTCTACACGAAATAATCATAAAACAGTCAACAAAATAAATGAGATCATAGTTGTTTCTTGCAATGGTTAATATTCCGCCGAACTCAAACCAACACCTTAACATGCCAACATAATATTCTGAATCTTTATAAAAAATAAAGTGGAAAAGTGTTTTATATAGTGTGCAAATGATTATAAAGCTTAGGCCAACGTACATTATGAACGAAAAGTCCCGTTTATATTACTGGTTAAAAGCGGCAGCGCAAACACTTGCGCTGTACCACTAATTCAAAGATTCATTAAATCAGGTTCAATTATTATTAGTGATTGCTGGCGGGCGTATCACACTATTGGACAGCTTGGGTACACTCACAAAGTGATAAATCACAGTGAAAATTTTGTGGATCCGGACGATCCAACGCTCCATACTTAGAACATTGAACACCTCTGGAAGGACATTAAAGTTGGGTGTTTCAGTTGGGTAACAGAGATACCATTACAGAAAATATTTTGCCATTACCTATTTCTTTCTCAGCACAGTGATCAAAATACAGTTCTTTCACTTTCTTCATGCTATTGCCGATTTCAGGTTAGTAATTTTTCTTCATACTCGTATATACTCGTATATGTATTGCCTAGGTTAGGATAGGTTAGGTTAGAGTTAGGGTTAGGTTATGTCCGGTTAGGTTAGGGTTAGACAGTTAGATTACGTGTGGTTTGGTTGCGTTGTGCCCTTACCAGTAAATATTTTTCTGGTTAATTTTGATGTGTTTTGAAGGAATTTGACCTCCGTTTCGTTTCTAAATTTGCGTTTCTTCAAAATATGAAAACTGAAAATATCTCAAAACTGCTCACTTACACAAGAAACTAGGGTTGGCACCAAAGTGGGTAACCCAAGTTTGCCCACCCGGGTTAGATAGATAGAATAACCTTTATTAATAATAATAAAATAAATAATTTTTTTCAATTTACAATGACATGAATAACTGTGAAGCTTGACTATTTATTTATTTAATTTGGCCCTTAAGCTTTAGGCTTTATGGGCTCTTATTAAAAATAAGCAGCTAGTTGTTATAAATTAATAATAATAATAAATAAATAAACAAGTATTATTAATAGTTAAAACATGTATTACAATATTAAACAATATTAATGGACAATATTAATGGACATTAATCCTAGATTTTTTTTTTTAACATGGGGGGGGGGGACCAGTATTTTGGCCACGTTAGTGGGTTTTTTCAAGTATTATTTTCATCATACTATTATTTCTGTCAAAATTAAAATCCTCTCAATGAAAGTGAAAGAGTGGGGTAACATTCCTAGGTTACTCATACATAGTTATAATATGATAATAATAATGATAATAATGATAATAATAATAATAATAATAATAAAGAAGAATTTCCTACGGGAATTCTTAATAATAATAATAATAATAATAATAATAATAATGACCAGTATTGGGTTATCATTGTGTATTTTGGGGTATTATTTCTGAGGTTTAATGTTACCAAATTTAACTACCAGTACAGAAATCAGATGAGGGAAAGTGACAACAAAGTTGGCTTTTAGTTGAGTACAGTATTAGCCTAAAAAAAAAAACTGTAGTATGAAATTCACATGTTCAAACACGTGAGATGATGATCTTGTTTAAACTTATATTGTACACGCCACAGTCCACGCTACATGGTCAGTTGGCTAAAACACCATTTGATAGGCAATGAGAGGAGGCAAATCCCTGTGTGTGTGTGTGTGTGGTGTGTGTGTGATGCAGTTTATGGGTTGGGGGCGACAGAGCTAAGGTATCTGGGATGATCCCCTGTGAATAGGCTGACCATACGTACCGTTTTGAACGGGACAGTACCGTTTTGTATGGGTTTTGTATGGTTCTGTCACTGAAGAATAATTGTAAGCTCAAGATGTTTATGTACTTACTTTTTCATGAATACAGAATATTACATAACCCCCGTCCCTTTTTTGCCATCCCAATGTCCCGTTTTTGTCTCAAGGAAATATGGTCAGCCTACCTGTGAAGCACTTTCAAATTGGACAATTAAGATATGAGGAGTGATAATGAAGTACAGTACTACTCTTTGCCTAAAACCATGATTCTAATAACTGCTTTAACTTCCATCTTATTAGATGCATAAGCATCTTACATAATCATAATTTAGCTTGTACAAAAAATAGGTGGTTTAATTATTTAATAACATTTTGAAAAAAAGAAGTTTCCCCCACCTTTATGCGGGTTAGAAAAAATCCGAAAAAAACCGGGTGGGTTGGGCATTTTCCAAAAAGTGGGTTTTATTGCCAACACTGCAAGAAACGGATATCAGATTCTTTCAAAGCACATCAAAACTGACCAGGAAATATTTTCTGGTCATTAATTGCTGGTTTGAGTTCAGCGGAATATTTATCCTTGGAATTTACATGTAATACACGTGCGTGCGTAGTGCAGAGAAACAAACAACAAGGGACTGGTAAATATATCAGCTGATCACACATCA
Source organism: Bathynomus jamesi (assembly GCA_023014485.1). Taxonomy (NCBI): domain Eukaryota; kingdom Metazoa; phylum Arthropoda; class Malacostraca; order Isopoda; family Cirolanidae; genus Bathynomus; species Bathynomus jamesi. Next base: position 198,298 of record JAJOZX010004584.1, on the reverse strand, counting down.
TAGCTAGTTTCGCCGATCTACTGATTTGTCTGTAGAAAAAAACAAATTTCAGTAATTTTTCTGCAGACAAGCCTATAGAAAAAAATTCAAGACACTATTTTTATTAGTTATATTTACTTCTTCTTCTTCCTCAGCATAATTATCCCATTTTTATATGGGGTCGCTGTTTAAGGTGAGTCGCCTCCATCTTGGTTCTTGACTCATCTCATTTGGTTGTGGCGTGGGTTTTTACGGCCGGATGCCCTTCCTGACTCCAACCCTCCCCCTTTATCCGGGGGCTTGGGACCGTCCGGAGAATAAGCTGACTATCCTTGCCTCCGGTTGCTGTTGAGACATTAGGAGGAGTCTCGTAATACCTTCCGAAAATCTACTTTTGGAAATAATCTCCTCTGGAGTCATGAACTTAATTTTCATATGGATAAAAGTTGTTGAAAATAGGCTATTTATTGTCTATGTTCTTTTTATAGTTTATATCAGGGTAAAAGTTGTTGTTTCGATATCTGTTTTTGTCGTTGATTAAATTATTTGAGATCTAATAGGCATTTCGTTTCTGTTTGTTTCGACGTTTTCTTGTGTTTTAAATTTTCATGTAGTGAATCAGTAAAATAAAGGTGCATAATATCTTCGATCTTCTGAATTGCTAAACCCTTGTTTGCACGTTATGTTTCTCAGATAATCGGAAGCCTTCTGTAGTTCTGTAGAACTGTAGTTCTTAGTCTATATGCTGAAAATGTGTTAAAGAATGGGAAATATCGTCAGTGTTTCATCTTGGCTTACTGTATGTTATCTTTCTTCGTAACTAAGTTATAACTTTATGTGACACAGATGAAGAAGTCACCAAAGCCTACCTTCCTAAGCTTCCTTCCTTTGCCATTTCTATTAAATTATAATTTCACCTCGATTTAGGTTAACTGTGGAAAATCATATTTTCTACATATTTTCTAAGCCTTTAAGTTCATCTGACAGAATTTACTATGAAGATAATAATAATAATAAAATTATACGTGATATAATTCCATGCATGAATGTATTTCCGATCAGGTATTTTATCTGCTAATTTCAAAAATAACATTTTCTTTTTTTCGGAGAAACGGAAAGATTAGAGAACGTACTGAATTTCCAAGTTACTATAGGTTAAATAAATTAGCTTCTTTCTCACCTAAAACGAAGGCATCCTCAAATTCCACTATAACAATGATGTGTACCAATTTACTTGTGCAGCAGAAGGATGTAACTCCTGCATTGGTTACACGACCCATTTAATACACTGTAAGGTATTATAATTCAGTCATTTTAGAAAAAAATTTACACCACACCATTTTAGATTTTGTTGAGCTGCAGGGAGCCAATAGGCCTTGAAAAATGATGAAAATAGCAATTTAAATTTTTGTAATCGGACCTACGGTTCTCGAGTTATAGCACTTCAAAGTTTAACACTTTTGCCACTGGGTGGCGCTGAGAGCGCCATTTTATTTTTTTAAAATTTCCTTAAATCATCGTTGTCTGTTCAATTTTAACAAACAAAGTGTCAAATCCTACATTTTTGAGGGCAAGGAATAAAAAATTACATCAAAATGTGAAAAAAAAATTCACCCTTCCAAGTCATATCTTCCATATTTTATCTTCTCGGACCAAAAAAATGGGTCGGCTTTCAGGGCCTGTATCTCGGGTCTGCATAGGTTTCTTTTCAAGGGAAATGCAGCATTATTTAGGATAGACATATGAGAAATCACGTTTAAAAAATCTCAGATATATTATCTTTCTGTATGATTTTACAGGCATGAGAGTAGCATGTGGATTTGCGTGCGCCCACACGTGAGAATTGTGCATGTTAAACACACCCTCACGTGTGAAACACTAAGGAATGGAATGTAAATGTGCATATTAATTGTTCATATATGCCAGTAGTTTACATCTTATGAAAAGCTGGGGTTTTCAAGAAGTGGAAATGGCACATGATACCTGTCAGATGCTATTTTACTTTCTGTACTCTTGCTTAGACAACCTAAACATTATAATTGCTATCAGATATTCTATCTTTGTTTGAAAATTATTAAAAGGAACTGTTATATTATAAGATCCTGTTTTGTTCCTATTTCAATCCCAATTGATTAAATATATTAAAAAATTGAATACAATACAGGGTGTACATAAAGTCAGGATCTATTTTTCTGAAGCACTTGGAAATTATATGGAATTCAATCATAAAATGATAAAGTGGTAACATTTATTAAATAATTAAGAGTAGGATTCGACGTGACGCCCATCAGTATCCATGCACAGCTCAAATCGTTCCGCAGCATTTCTAAACACATTCTGGAGCATTTGCGGGGTTATGTTATCTGCAGCAGTTCGTATACGTGTACGTAAGTTTTCAAGTCTCGTAATCTTCGTCTGATAGACGTGCGATTTGATAAAGCCCCATGCAAAGAAATCTAACGGGGTTAAATCTGGTGATCTCGCTGGCCAAGGTCTGTTGCTTCCGCGTCCGATCCAGCGATTTGGAAAACGTCCATTTAGATAATCCTGAACAATTTTGGCATAGTGACAAGGAGCACCATCATGTTGATAGAAGACGGTACTAACAATCCTATCCCCGTCGTCTATCAACATGATGGTGCTCCTTGTCACTATGCCAAAATTGTTCAGGATTATCTAAATCAGTGCTCTTCAACCTGGGCGGTACCGCCCACTAGTGGCTCAAGGATCTCATTAATCTAAAGGTAATTGCAATTAATTTTATTGTTTTATGCAGGGTATATAACTTTTAGTTTGAGTTTTTGCATTTTTAATTTTGGTGGGCGATATGGAGATTCAAAAGTTACAAAAGTGGGCGGTAAGCATAAAAAGGTTGAAGAGCACTGATCTAAATGGACGTTTTCCAAATCGCTGGATCGGACGCGGAAGCAACAGACCTTGGCCAGCGAGATCACCAGATTTAACCCCGTTAGATTTCTTTGCATGGGGCTTTATCGAATCGCACGTCTATCAGACGAAGATTACGAGTCTTGAAAACTTACGTACACGTATACGAACTGCTGCAGATAACATAACCCCGCAAATGCTCCAGAATGTGTTTAGAAATGCTGCGGAACGATTTGAGCTGTGCAGGGATACTGATGGGCGTCACGTCGAATCCTACTCTTAATTATTTAATAAATGTTACCACTTTATCATTTTATGATTGAATTCCATATAATTTCCAAGTGCTTCACAAAAATAGATCCTGACTTTATGTACACCCTGTAGCGGGCCTGTACTGTAAAATTAACATGTAAGAAGATAACAGTTGAATGGGTTGCAAGGGTCGCTCCTAGAAAATTTTCCCGGGCTGTTTTGAGGTCCCAATCCGCCCCTGAGTGTCACTGACATCTCCTCTCACCAAAATATTCAAAAGAATAAATAAAGAAAAAATCTATGACTTTTTGGAGACAGGAAAGATTCATTGAGAACCAGCGTGGATTCCGATCAGGAAGATCGTGCCTGACACAACTAATAGAACATTATAGTATAATAGAGCATTATACTGTGATCATAGTATAATAGTGCATGAAATGAAACACATGAGAATAATGGGCAGATTGGGAAAAATGGATCTATAACTTCCTCAGAGAAAGTCATCAAATTGTAAACATCCAAGGTATGTCATCATCAGAATCGGAAATACGCAGCTCAGTAAGTACCACAAGGAACAGTATTAGCTCCACTCCTTTTCATTATCATGCTAAGGGACATAGATGATGAAGTAACCAGTAAAGTAACAACTGAAGACACAAAACGCAGCAGAAAAATTAGAAACGCAGATGTGGAAGCCCTACAGACGAACACAAACAGAATATACAGATGGTAGGAAGACAATAACATCAAATTTAGCACCAAAAAAATTCAGCTCTTGAAATATGGAAGAAATGAGGAACTAAAACATATAAAATATTATGCCCCACATACAGAGGAAATTCAGAGAGGCACGAATACAAAAGATTTAGGAGTTATAATGACCAATGGTATGAAATTTGACACACAAAATAATATAGCAATAAAGAAAGCAAAAAGAATTACGGGACAGTTACTGAGAACCTTTAAATGAAGGGACATAAAGTAATTATTTCCCTACCAAAAACACTGATCATACCAAAACTTGAATACGGCTCAGTCTTGACGACCCATATAAAATATAAATTAATAAACTGGAAGAAATTCAAAGAAATTTCAGAGCCAAGATCGATGGCTGCAAAGAACTCAGTTACTAGGAAAGACTACAACATTAAATCTATATTCCCTGGAAAAAAGGAAAGAGAGAGATACACCATGATGTATACATGGAAAATAATAGAAAAACTAGTGCCTAACCTCAAACTGAATTCTGTAACCATCCAAACAATACTGGAAAATAGGAAAAAGTAGAATGTGTAGTGTTCCCAAATTAAAGGCCAGCCAAGGGGCATCCTGAACTTTGAAGGTAAATAGCTTGGTTGTCAGAGGACCAAGAATATGTAACCAGCTACCCAAAGAGATAAGAAACACCACTGATGTCAAAGTAGAAGTAGTAGTATGAGTGCAAAGTGCCGAGGGGGTAATGGGTGGATGGGGGAGTGAGGTAACGTGACGTCATTCTATAGACTTTAGCGGTCACCACTTTAACATTTAATAGTTTTCAAGGAAATTGTTAACACCAATCAACCAGGGAAGTACTGTGGGAGGAGGGAGGGACGTTAGGCAGAAGATGGGGAGTGCTGGAACCCCGTTTCTTCTGTCACTGTCCTCTTTAACTGATCTTTTTCTGTGTTCCATCTACACTGTGAGCAGTCCAGCATGCTCTCAAACACACGCTCTCTATTCTTCACTACACATACATGCAAAGGTGGGCACCCGGGCCTCAAAAAGGACCGACGGTCCCGGTCCCGGTCCTTGCCTCAAACTGGACCGACGGTCGCGGTCCTTTCTGAAGATAGGACCTAGGAACGACTCGGTCCTCGGTCCTTATATATAATGTAAGTGAAAAATTTGATTAAAATGAAATTAAAGACACCGGAAATCTTTAATTTTATTAACGTAAATTATAATTAATACAACACATAAATGATGAAAAAAAGTTAAGTTAAATGCTTGAGTTTCCCTTCAAGAAGACTAGCATTTCAAAATGGCTGTCACTGAGCCCTGACCTTTTCGGCTTGAGGACGTCCTTCCCCAAAGAGAAGAGCCTCTCCACGGCGGCAGTGGATGGGATAGGCGTGTTAAACTTGATGAACAAGTCCTTCAATCACTAAAAAAAACCGTCCAGACAGGACCGTCCGGAATTGCTTAAAAATGGACCGTCGCTCCTCATTTCGGTCCTCACTGAGAAAAGGACCGGCTTTCCCGCTCACGGTCCTTAAAAAGGACCGAGTTCCTGGAGTTCGGTCCTTTTGGAACTCGGTCCTGCCCACCTTTGCATACATGCATTTTAGATACTACACATTCTTTTTAAAATTTATAAAAAAAATAAATAAAATGACATCGTGGGCCTCAGAGACCTTGATTTTTGGCTCTCTCCTTATATAGGGTGTTGGGGTGTGGGGGATTGCGGGTGCTCGCTCTCGCCCACTCCTTTCTACATAAAATTAAGAGATAAAAATGTAAAAAAAATGAAATTACATAAGGTTTAGAAACCACCTGATATAATGTAACAGTACTGCAGCACGCTGACCCAATGCTACCATGAATATAGAATATAGTGGCCACCGGTAACACTGTCTTAGGCATAACACTGATATTAATAAGAAAAAATGTCATTCAGTGGGGCCGAGCGCTTCTGTATACCCGTTACCACCGGTGCAAATGCGTGTTCACGACAGCAATGTCTGCGAAAGTGACCAAATTTTTCATGATGGGCAATTGTGGGCGGAGTTTAAATATATATGAGTATAGATACCATATTTATTGCGTATAATGCACACCCTGATTTTCAGAGACCAGATTTAGGAAAAAAAAAAGGTTTGCTTGCGTGTATAATGCGCGTCCTGCTCGATCGCAGTGCTGGTGTCATTTTTGACTGAATCTCGAAACAAGCTGCAGCTTGTTTGTTGTTCTTCCCGTGCACTGTTTGGTAACCAATTCGAGAAATTTAGTATCAGCAATGCCCTGAACGGTACTGAAGATGATCTACTGTGGGAGGAGGAAGAGGATGCAAGCGATCTCGATGACCCCTCTGAAGAAACAGGCGATTCCTCAAACTCCAGTGACTCGGGCACGGATGTAAAAATTGTATAGACAGTAATTACGGTAAACCTTTCATTCAAAGAATGTCTGTTGCGCTGTGATTGCTTGATTAACCTAATATTGTCATTAGCGTAATGTTAAGTGAGTTCTGAATAGTCGTTTCATTTCGCGTACTAAGAAAGTACGGTTACAAGAGTTTAATAAAAATTCCTGTGTATTCTTCTACTGTTTGTTAGACCTATTTATTACTGATATCTTTCGTGTTTTGCCTGCACGTACATTGCGCCATCGTTCCCCGATTTTAAAGATGGAAAAATGGTAAAAAAGTGTGCATTATACGCGAGTAAATAGGTATATAGCATATAACATTACGGGAAAACTTATTTTCTTAAACACCGCTGTTGTAGGACGGAACCTAATACTCGTATATATTTTCGAACTTAAATAAATAAAATTTTGTATTATTATTAGTGACGAGTACCTTTTGTCTCCCAGAGTGAAACAATATGAGCACGCCTCTTTCTCGAATAGAGACCCTCGCTGTTAACTGATTTACAGCGAATCATTTAACGTGTTAAGTAATTTTCTGTATCTACTCCCCCCCCCCCCCCCGAAACTAAATTTTCATGTTGGTGCATATCCTTACATGTTTCGTCCAGCGCTGCCGAGTCTCCGAGCCACCAACAGGGCCGCCTCGATCCTGAGACGCATGATTCACTACCAGTTCAGCTTCACGAACTTAGGCAAGCAGCCCACCCCACACTAGCATCTGAACTTTGAGTGTCGTGCCGTGCTATCTAGAAGCCTCCTTGCTGCATCACCAAGAAACACATGAACCTATAGTAACAAAGATGGAAGTACCGCTAAGCAGTATTCTTAATGCTCAATATGCCGTGAATTTTTCTAAATCAATGAGTGTTTAATTAACCGTTTACTGTCCAATGTTCCCAGGAATTTTGCGAACATAATTTCAGATGCTGCAGGACTTTTCACACAAAAAAATGAAAAATTAAAAAAAATGAAAATTTTGTTTTATCTGTAAAATGTGAAAGAACTCATAAATACTCAAACGAAATAAGCATACATATTAATTTTGTATTGCTATCCAATCTTTGGTTCACACTGCCGTCACTAAAGGGTTTAAACATAGCAGTGGTGCCATTATGTGCTCGAGACCAATTTTAAATGTGCAGACTCCGCTAAACGTAATGTTATTTATTTGAATGTTGATGAGATGTGAAAAACCTTTATGTTGGTTGAGAAGTGGTCGGCTGAGAATTATAAGGTACCAGCTTCCACGAGTGTAACAAGATACCCCTCCTCATACTGTATTAGTTCTACGTTCACTGTGAGTTGCAATACGAATCAATCGTGCATTGAAACACAATTGATGTGGAAAATTTATCTAAAAACCCTCAGTAAAAACAATATTAATAACGGACTAGTACCTACTCATTGCCGATTTATCCTGGATAGGCTGTTTAAAATAGCCGTCTTCCTCAACCTGAAACCTTTATTAAATGCGCGAGTTAATTATATGTGTTATGTTGACATCGTCCTCGAGCATGCCTATACATTTTTAATTGACGATTTTATGAAGTGTAGAGATGAACTAGGTGAGAATGGATTGGAGCGTAAAGAATATTTAAAAGACCCCTTCCCCGAGAAGTAACGCTCGCTTTGGGTTAGAGCGTTACAAACCCTCCCTCGCCTTCACCGTTCATTCACAGGAATTTTTGTTTATATACGCTCTTACTGTCGCTACGATTTAGAAAACTGGTGAAAAGAGAATAAACGCTCACTTACAACGTGTTGTATATACAGTAACTCTTCATAATAATACAGGGTGTACACAAATTACCTTTACAACTTCTTTCTCAAATAAAAATATTTGGAAACAAAGTACATATACCGTTTTTTGCGTCATCTGTGAGAGAAAGTAATAAAATTTCACATAACCTCAAACACATTAAACATGGGCACCATTTGTCACACGTAGACGTCCAAACGGTATTTCTTATTTCTTCGCTGAGGCGTCAGTAACAACCACCAATTATCTAGATATGCTTGAGAACTACGTCTATCCACAGTTAGAGGAACTGCAGCCTAATGTGTTTTTTCCAGCAAGATGGCGCACCACCACATTGGAGCTTGTTGGTACGAAATTCCCTTAATATGCATTTCCCAAATCGGCGGATTGGCCGTGGGGAGCCCATCTCTTGGCCGGCCAGATCACCCTGTGACTTTTTTCTATGGGGTTATGTAAAAGACTGCGTGTACACAACTCCAATAGCCAACATCGACGATTTAATGACAGAATTGCTGCTGCTGTTGCAAGAGTTGACATTAAAATGTTGCAGCGTACATGAATGGAGAGAATACCGTTTGGACGTCCTACGTGTAACAAATCGTGGTGCCCATGTTGAATGTGTTTGAGGTTATGTGAAACTTTATTACTTTCTCTCACGGATGGCGCAAAAACGGTAAGTGTAACTCGTTCCCTAATATTTTTATTTGAGAGAGAAGTTGTAAAGATAATTTGTGTACACCTGTATTTTGCAATAACCGAACGTGTACTCAAGCAAGCTTTTGAATCTATATATTCAAAGAATAAGAATTATGAAAATGTTAATTGTAAAATAGAAACAAAATTAATACTAAACGACCTTAAGGCTCTGTATATCGAGTATAGAACACATCATACATTAAACGGGGTATTATTTCTGAAAGGAATTGAATGTATTATACAAAGCAATGATAATATAACTATTTCCATTATTATTTGTGAGTTTACTATACTAATAAAAACTAATGTCTTGACATGTTAATAAATAGTTTATGCAGTTTTGTTTCTATTTACTCCTCACTCACTTTTAAATTCTGTCTATGTATGCGTGTTAATAAGATGATGGGAAGAACATTTATATTTCTTAAAGCCTAAGAGAGTGTTACCGGTGGCCAATATACTCTATATTCATAGTAGCATTGGGTCAGTGTGTTGTATTAGTGTTGCTTACATCAGGTGGTCTGTAAACTGTATAAGTAGTATGGGCGCAAAATGCCAGAGTGCAGAGCAATTGCATAATGTTGCAAGAGTGCCAACCCCCACCCCCTTTGTTGCAAGGCACCCCTCAAGGGGGCAGAGAGAGAGAAAGGAAGAGGACAGGGCCCAGAGGAGGGGGTTGCCGTGCCTTGCAGCAAAGGGGGTTGGGGTTGGCACTCTTGCAACATTATGCAATTGCTCTGCACTCTGGCATTTTTCGCCCATACTACTTGTATATACTTTCAATTTTTTTTTTACTTTTTTAATCTTCTCAACTGGTAACCGATAAAGCCCATGGTATGACGTCACATTTATATATAGTGTAGGTATTATTTTTATTTACTTTTCATGCCACCCTGACCCCCTTTGGCACGCCCCTCCCCATTAGTGGCACTCCCCCACCCCCATTACCCCTCGCATTTTTGCACCCATACTAATAAAGTCTTCAAAAGAAGACTAGATGCCCGGCTCAGGACAGTCCCGGATGAGCCAGATGTGCCTGGCTAGCCGGTGAGGTGGAGAGCCCAAGGCAGGAACTCTCTTAGACCTCAGGACAGCTCTAGAAGTGGAGCAATCACCTCGGTGGTGTAGTGGTTGACATCGCTGACTACGAATCTACCGGCCACGGGTTCGATTCCCGGCGACAGTAGGCGGCGGCGCGCAGTTCACCCACCTGTTCATCCTTCCATACAATAATACTGGCTGATAGATAAATGGGTACCATGGGTAGCCTAGTGGTTAAGACGTTGGGCTCCTGATCGGGAGGTCGTGAGATCGAATCTGGGCGAGATCATTGTAATTTCTGACCACCTGTGCTGGGCCGTGGTTCGGATTCCATGTTAAGCTATAATTTATGTAAAAACAAGACAGTCATCCCTCCTTAATTATTGTTTACAGGATATGTGAAGATAAAAAAATTTCAAGACAAATTATTATGTAAAAACTGTTTTCAAATATATATATATATATATATTCCAAGGTTTTGTGTTAATCAACAAATGTACGGTCGTGCACAAAAGTATCGTCCCCAACAACCCTGCATTTCGACAAACCGGAAGGGGAAAGTTTTTTGTACGACTGTATCTCTATTTCATAAATAAATCGTTCTATTTCTCAATCGACAGATAACGTGTTATTAACAAATTTTTTAATTTTTAACCCTGTAATTTGTCGAATATGAAATATTTGTAAATGTCAAAAAAAAGACGTGATACAATATTATAATGTCTGCAATACAATATCAAAAGTTATTTTTAACTCGTGTAGTATTTTAACTGAATTTGTGTTCTTTGACAATACATTTTGCTCCAATTTAATATAAGCTCAAACACGTGATGAGAGAGAGAGAGAGAGAGAGAGAGAGAGAGAGAGAGAGAGAGAGAGAGAGAGAGAGAGAGAGTGTTTTGGAACCCTCGTACCGCCCCTCATATATATATATATATATATATATATATATATATATATATATATATATATATATATATAAACCTAAATTTCGAAGCACCTTTTTTATATATTAGGTCACACATCCTGGACAATAAAACATAATTAACTAATTAATAAATAATTATCTTCTGTCTTTAAAAAGGTTGACTTCAATTAAGTGAAGATAATTTAAATAAGTCATTCCTTTGAGTTCAATCACTGTTATTTAAGATTTAGGAAGAGAGAGAGAGAGGAAAATTCCTTTAAGTCTGTGATTATTAAGGAAAACGTAAACACACACACACACACACACAGATGAGCTTGTTCCTTTTTCACAGCGACAAGTGGTGGAAAAGTGATCAATAGGTAACCTAACCTAACCTAACCTAACCTACTTAACCTAAGGTATATCATATCTTTTTAAGCAAATAAACTTGTGAAATACTGTAAAAATTATATTATTAATAATATTTATGATTATCACAAACTGTAATGTCATTACCCTCATGCCGTTTATATATATATATATATATATATATATATATATATATATATATATATATATATATACACCATTCTAAGTTGTACACACACACACACACATATATACATATATAATATATATATATATATATATATATATATAGTAGAAAGTTTGTTGAGAATGAAGAGAAACTTAAATATAAGTTAATGCATTTGAAAGTTAGTATCTAATAGTGTAATTATTCATATTTAAAAAAAAAAATTTAAATAATACAATATTAAAAATTTTAAAAATGGTTTAATGGTTTATTTAAAAATATTTCTTCTTACCGATTTTAGAATAAAACTGCACACACACACACACACACACACATTTGGCACCCCTAGGCAGGGATTGAAGTGCCTTATAATTGTGCCATTTGCTATTACAGGCTGCTGCTGCTGTTTTTATTTTAAAATTTATTTGTGAATCCATTAATTGTTATATTATATATATATATATATATATGTATATATATATATATATATATATATATATATACGACTGTGTGTGTGTGTGTGTGTGTGTGTGTGTGTGTGTGTGTGTGGTGTGTGTGTTTTGGTTCCTCATGCGGAGTTAGACAATGCTCCTTACTCTCTCCTCTGCTGTTTAATATGTATATTGATGGATTAACTGCTTCTCTTAATGAGGCAAGAGTGGGATGCTGTATGGACGATATGAGGATAAATAACTTGGTCTATGCCGATGATATGGTGTTAATAAGTCTTCGGTCTGGATCATCTTATAAAAATTTGTGAATTATATTCACAAAAGCAAGACATTCATTTTAATGTTACTAAAACTAAGGTTATGCAATCCCATCCAAAATGTTCAAACCAAACAGCTAATATTATTTTCAAAATGAGACGAACTAATAGAGCAGGTATAAAAATTTAAGTATCTGGGTCAAACTATCACCAGCTCCTTGAGTGACGACTCAAACATAACGAGGCAATATCGAAGGTACTATGCTAAGGCAAGCATAAACATAAGGAACTTCAAATTCTGTAAAAGCGAGGCTAAAGACACGCTTTTTCGTACTTTCTGCACTAATACTTAAGGGCAGAAACTCTGAGTTAACTGTAAAAAAGGCCCCTGCAGAACCCACAGTTTACTTTACAACAGATCCTATAGGGTCCAGTGGTTCCCAACTTTTTGAAGCGATGGCCCACTAGAGCTGATTAGAATAACTCATGACCTATTTCCTATGTTGCTAAGCTGGTATCATGTTTATATAAGGTTTAATAAGCAAATTTTTGTTATTAACATTTATTAACATGATGCTAAAAGACAAGCAAGTGGGCCATGGCCCACCGGTTGGGAACCAGAGCTATAGACTGGTACATAAGTTACCCGCAAGATGCTCAGCTTCTCAAATGTTTGCTAACCGCGACGTTCCGAGCCTCCTTAAAGGTAACATGACGCGCTTAATACAGTCTAATGTGAAGAATTAAAAACTCAGACAATCCAATTGTACGAAAGTATTTGTCTGTAGCTCCACGCAACTCCTGCATAAACCATTCCATTATATGTACTTTTTTATTTTTATGAAGCTGTTATTACTAATTTTATTATTTCTCGTTTCTTTACGTGTATTATTGGTTATTTCGTTATTACTGTACTCCTTTTGTGTTTTTTAAATTTATTGGTTAATAATTGGTTGTATCATTGAATACCTTGATGGATACTGTACTTTTTTAGTTTATGGGATGTCTCCTGCCAATAAACATTATCATTGCCATTGTCATTATCGTTATAATATATATGTTGGTATTATCGCTACGTGTATTTCTTATTTTTATTTCCATTTTCTTTGTTTTGTGGTCTTAGCCGTGGGTAGTTTTTTTTGTATTACTTGCTTCAGTTCGTGTCTTATTTTTATTTCTTTTTTAGTCAAAATTTTAAGTTTTTCAAATTTATTATTGTTTGATTTATCTTATTGTTTATTACCTTCGAGAATATTGGAATATTGTACTATTTTATAGAATTTATATCCTGCCAATAAAACTTATCATTATCATATATTTGTAAGGGGAACACGTTCTATCTTACTCTCCTTTCGCTGAAGTCTCCATTTTAGGAGATTTCAATGTTCACCACCACCTTTGGCATTCCTCCCATTTCACTGACATCCCTGGTGAACTAACTTACAACTACAAATGATGATGTCCCTCCCGCTGATCTCAAGAACTGCGCTTCTGTGCTGACACCTTGCCTTGGCAAACTCTTTTCTCCGTCTTTCATCTGGTAGTTTTACTTCCTGCTGGAAGTTCGTTCTCACTCATTTAGCCTGTCCCAAAGAAGGATGACTGTTTTCAACCCTCCAACTGTTGTCCAATTGCTCTGATTTCTTGCCTTTCTAAAAAATTTTAATGTATCCTTAATAGAAAGATTCCTAAATACCTCTCTTTCAGAAACTTCTTTCAAATCGTGAATATGGGTTTCGCGAGGGACGCTCGACTGGCGATCTTCTCGCATATCTCTCTGACTCTTGGTCATCCTCACTTCGGGATTTCACCAAAACCCTCGCTATTGCGCTAGACATACTGTATCAAAAGTTTTTGATAAAGTCTGGCACGAAAGTTTGAATTCACGCAATACTGAAATATTATATACTGAAGGTGAGGTTAACCACTTAGACTTACAATGTAGCACACTCGGGGGGGAGGGGTCCTCAAAGTGAGAATTCCATATTTGGCTAAAGCATTCCCCGTTGAAAGAGGAAGCGTATGGTTGCGTGTGATGTAGTTTATTTGGGCACTGTAGAAGTGGGTCGAAAATTCCGCAAAGGAGCTCATTACAAGAGGAATATCCAAAATGGTGTTATATGTACCGCACCAGAATTATCTAATTTAAAATTCTCATTTTCACATTTCTCATCCTTGTGTGTGCATAAGTGAAATGGGAACCGAAAGATGGGAGACCAAACTCGCGCTACCTCCAACAGAAACACACGCACAAACACACACACACACACACACACATTATATATATATATATATATATATATATATATATATATAATAAATTGCGTATTTATGCATTATGAAGCCATACTAAAATATTTTTTCGCCTTCAGCCGTCATTTGTGAATTATTATCGCGAAGTTTTGCAATTCAAATTAGTGAGGAAGTAAACAAGGCCATTTATTTATACGAGAGTCTTCCCGCGAATCAGGAAATAAAAACATTTTCCAGAGGCAGAAAAAAAAAATACTTTAAAAAAATCGTGGGATTGGGGGAGAGGGGATACGAAACAGGTATGTTTTTGAGGACAAATTAACCGCTCGGTCTTCATATGCACTCCGGGATTTGTCAAGAGAGACATTAAAAAACAATTTTTTTTTAGGATTTTCAACCGTTATTCAATTTAAATGACATCATTATTTATTATTTATTATTTACATTGATAAAGATGTTATTATTACAGAAAATGTCCGAATATCAATACTGTATTCAAATCTCGGGACCTAGAAGAGTTGATAATGATAATAACAAGTTGAATAAAGATGGTATTACTTAATGGATCAAAAGATTAAATTATCATTAAGAAAAACATCTTAACTTGTGTTTTAAAAACTGTTAAGTTCACATGTTTTTCTTGATAATGCATTTTTCTAAATATGGTTTTGACGTTTAATACACAATATACTCGTACATCAGAGGTAAAAGCGCGCGCACACGCGCGCACACGCACACGCACACACGAGCGCGTGTATAATGAGCAAGTGTCTTGTTTTATAACAATAAAGCCAAAATAACTTTAAAAATATTAACAAATTTAATGGTGTTATCTCGATCTTGACATTTTACGATTTACAAGAAAATATCGCAGACAATATTTAAATAATTTTTATTTTGAAACTAGTTTTTTTTATGTATATTTCGCTAAATTTATTCATTCTGAATAATGTCAAGATGAACGCACGTTCTTATTATTACCCTTAATAACGAGAACAACACTGTAATGACACTATTTTTATCATGTAATAATTGTTACTACACTTTACTGGGAAAGTACAGTCTTGAAAACTATTTACTATGTCTACTTTAGAAAGAAAATTAAAAAAGGATTCGCTGTCCTCTGCCAAAAATTAAGTTTTGCGAAAGTACATTGACTGTGGGGTGGAAAGTACAACGAGAACAAATGAAGCTATTCTATTTGGGACGAGCGAGGAGGACTTCCGAAACTAAACGAAAAATTCCCATGCAGGAATGAAAGAAAACATTTTACCTTACTTTAAGTGTACCTTCGCCCTACCGAGCGTCCTCTTTAAATTACTTTACACTCAGAATACACTTAATCCTTTTATTTTATCTCTATTCTAAAGTAGATAACAGTGGACAGTTTAGTGTAGTATCAATTTTATTAATCTGAGTAAAACAGAACATAATTGGTATTGTTGAATATCTCTAAATTGTACTGCGTTGTTTTTAGTTAATACAGTCCCTATGTTTACTGCATGGCTTCAGCTATTTGATCAGTGACGATTGTATACATTAAGTTTCATGTTGTACCACATAATATATAATATATATATATATATAAATATATATATATATATATATATGAAAAGAAAAACTATAGTGTTTGTCATTTACCATTACTTATTCGGACTATGGTGGATTTAATTTTCCAGAGAGAGTTCCTTGTTCCATGCACAGTCTGTGTATATTATTATATATATATATATATATATATATATATATATAATTCCAAACATATTTGTAGGCCTGTATATTTATTTGTATAGATTTAAATAAAATTTCTGTAACAGAAATTACTAATTGCCTTAATACAATTTGTAATTATTTCTTATTTGTCACATTTACTGGCCTACGTCTGACCACGTCGCAACACCGCTTTCCGTTAGATCAGCGAGGTTAGACGAAGCTGGGTTTGTTCAGTAATTGGGTGAGTGACCGTCCTACGCGTTCGGATGATGTAGAGACCCTGAGATGGTTCAGATCCCACGTAAAGCCGTAGGTTCCTCGCGTCACGGTCTAAGAAGTTAAACAACACCAAACGTATTCTTACCTTCATTTATTTGAATTGATTTTAGTTTAAAAAACATCAACTCTTTTTAAGTGAACTAATTTTTTTAGGTAAAAACTAAATAATATCGAAGTATTTATTATCTTATAAAGTATTTTAGCTTAAATTTACTCATTTTAACTCGACATTTAAAAATATTCAAATCACGTAAAATATTCTGTTTATTTGAATGATCGGCGTTAAATACAATTTAAATCATATACAATTGACGTCTTGGCCAAATGTAGCGAGTTTAGAATTTTTGAGGTTTTTTTTTTTGTTTTTTTTTTTGTAAATATACAAAATACTTTTTTATCAGATTACTTAATTATTTACATGAAGAGAAAACAATTTACTCGTGAACTTAATATACTGTAAACAATTATGTAATGAAATCAGATTGAGCAAATGTATTTTTTCTTTGATATTTATAGGTTACAATACAACATTAAAACAAGTTTTGGATCAATGAAAGAAAGCCACCCCCAGCCTTCTTTAGTTAGCTTTATAAGGCTAACTAACGAAAATATCACGACCTAACCAATCGTTAGGTCAACTGTACGCCCTTGACGAATGGTTACGTTAGGTCGTTGTATTTTCGTTAGTTAGCCTTATAAAGTTAACTAAAAAAGCCTGGGGGTGGCTTTCTTTCATTGATCCCAAGTTTTGCTCGCATGTTATGTCCATCACGGTTTTACCAAATATATATATATATATATATATTATATTATATATATATATATATATATAAATTATATATATATATATCTCGGGTATCGAACCCGAGGCGGTGGATTCGTAGTCAACGATGCTAACCACAACACTACCGGATTTTATATATATATATATATATATATATATATATATATATATATATATATAAACTTCTAAACAAGGGCTCGAGTATATTTTCATCTATGAGTATATTAATTTGAGCTGCAGGCAACTGCATTATGATTTTTGTTACGTGCAGGGCAATTAATATTTTAACATGAGTGATGTTTCATGTTAAAATGATAATTGAGAAACAAATTAAGTAATTTAATACAGTATTTCATAATTATATTTTGTTTCTTCATAATAACTTCAAGGCATTGCGCATGCGCGTGATTTTACGTCGTGTCCATTAATTGAAGGCTGTAATTTCTTCTCTAGACTTACATTCTTATCAGTGATAGTTAAAGAATTAAGCGGTATATACTTGTATTTATACGCACTTGCTTAACCTCGTTGAGTATATACTACTCGTGAAGGTGTACGTATACATTTTTACATTGTAAAAAACATCAAAGAGGCTTTCCTGCCACCAAATTACGATGAAGTGATTTCTTTGACATCACACGAAAATATCACACTTAGAAGTTTAATGGAGTAAATTAAATTTCCGAGTTTCAAATTAGGTGTCTCTTATGAAATTTTTTTATACTTTACTTGATTTGCAAAGAGGACGAGAGGGAATGTGGATAAAATGAATCGTGGGAGAAATATATTCTTCCATTATATAGTTAGAAGTATGCTGTCATTGTAACAACACGAGATGAAACCAAAGTATACCTCTATTTACAAAGTGCTCCGAAAGTCACGATCAGGTGAAATATATGTATTGTTTTACTATTTTTACAATATCATATTTAGGCAATGCATAGGCTACGTCACACATCAACAATTTCTGTTCGGATTCCATCATGCGTAATGACTTGTACAGGGTGTTCAAAAAGTCCCGTCATCCCCTACAAAATGTACATATTGTAATACTAATTTTATTTTTGTGTGATTAATTGAATTTATATGATTCCTTGACATTTTTAAAGCAAGTGTAGTTTACGTCCCCCTGTGGTACCTAGTGTAATCGTTCCCCTACATTATCCTAGTGTAGTTTACGTTCCCCTACATTATCCTAGTGTAGTTTGCGTTCCCCAACTTTGTCCGCGTATACCTAATCAAATAAAACGTTAAAACTAATGAAAATATTACGACTTAACCTAATCAATCGTCAATTTATATATACAGGTTGTTTATAAAAGATCTGAACGATTTCAATCTTTATTAATGTGATAACCCAATAACATACAAAGAAACAAGTGGTGCTCTTCCAATACGTGCTCTACCGTAAAATTTACATTCCAATATGTGCTAACTAACGAAAATATCACGACCTAACCTAACCAATCGTCAAGGGCGTACAATTGACCTAACGATTGGTTAGGTTAGGTCGTGATATTTTCGTTAGTTAGCACATATTGGAATGTACATTTTACGGTAGAGCACGTATTGGAAGAGCACCAAACAAGTTTGTCCATGTGACTCCGCACAGCTAAAAGTTTTACATACATCTTTAATAAACTTCAACATATGCGCCATTGGTCGCTCGTACAACATCCAATCGATATTCAATTTCTCGCCATGTGTGTTCAAGCATACCAGCAACGACCATCGCTATTGCATCCCTGATCCTGATTCGTAGTTCATGAATGTTGACAACCTTGGTCTTGTACAAAAAAAAACTGTATTAGTTGCTTTATCGTTTACACATGCTTCATGCTTTATATCTTATTTAATATTTAGTATGAAAAAGATTAACGAATCAAATCGTTCAGTTCTTTTATGAACGCCCTGTGTGTGTTGTGTTATATATATATATATATATATATATATATATATATATATATATATATATATATATATATATATATATATATAAAATAAATAAATACAAGTTAAATGTCTAGTGATCAAATTTAATTCTTAAGAATTCAGAGTGGTGTGACTAAACATGAATGGGTTTTTAAGGATTATTTTGGCTGGTTGGAAAATTATTAAGTAAAAACAAACTTGTGTGCAACGCCCTGTGTGTGTGTGTGTATATATATTATATATATATATATATATATATATATAATATATTATATATATATATTAATATATATAATATATATATTATATATATATATATATATATTTATATATATATATTTATATATACAGGGTGTCCCGTAAGTCTGGACCCATAGGGAAAAATAATAAAATTACAAAATAGTCCAAAAATTTATTACATAATCTGTTCAAAGTGTCCGCCGTTGTGTCGCACACATAGTTGAAGACGCAATCTCCACTGCGACAGCACTTTCTGAATCACAGTCGCAGAAATTTCTTGACACGCCTCCACAATGCGTGCTTTAAGGTGGAAAATGTTCTGAAGTTTGACCTCGTACACTTTGGCTTTCAAGTGGCCCCACAAATAAAAATCATAATAAAAAATAAAAAAAATAATAATAATAAAATAATAAAACATAATAAAAAGATATATTATAAATCCCTATGGGTCCAGACTTACGGGACACCCTGTATATATATAATATATATAATATATTAGATATATATTTATATATATATATATATATATATATATATATATATATATATATATATATATATATATATAATTATATATATTATATATATATATATATATATATAATATATATATATATATATATATATATATATATATATATATATATGACGATTGGTTAGGTTAAGTCATAATATTTTCGTTAGTTTTAACATTTTATTTGATGGGTTCATTTAAAAAATGTCTCCTAAAGATCCTCGTGTAGTTTACGTTCCCCAACTTTGACCTAGTGTAGTTTGTGTCCCCTTTTGCGTCAGTGGGACGTAAACTACACTTGCTCCACATTTTTTCTGAACAATGGCAGACCAGCCCACTTACACTCTGGAGGAAAGAATAGTGATGAACACATAGGCTCATGAAAGGTCACATACTGGCAAAACGATGCATGATATCCAGAATGATTTCAACACAAGATTCAATAAGGCTGCACCACCAAACAAGACGGTAGTATGGGAGGAAGAAAAGCTGTTTGAAACTGGTTCCATCAAGGACAGACCACAGTCGGGAAGACCAACAACGCGAGCAGAACAATGTGAAGGTGTGATTGCATCGGTGGCTCGTTCATCGAAAAACAACTTCAGAAACGATCACAAGAACTTGCAGTCCCCATGTCCACAATAAGAGATCACATGACAAAAGATCTCGGCATGAAACCATACCGCCCGTCATTTGTTAATGAGTTAAGCGATCCTTTATTATAAAAATGATGGTGCGCACACAGATATTCTTGATTAGTAACTGTAATTAGTAACTGTATTTACTATAATTAAAGTAATTGTTGCTAGCGACTTGCTTCTTAAATTACACCTGCCACATATAAATACAATTAATCACACAAAAATAAAACTGGTATTACAATATGTACATTTTGTAGGGGGGGGGGGGGGGGGTGACGGGACTTTTCGAACACGCTGTAGGTTTGCTACGTTACAAGCCAGGTTCAAACACAACCAATCCGATCGTGACTTTTGGATTTTATATATATATATATATGTTAAACACAGACCGTGCATGGAACAAGGAACTCTTCTGGGAAAATTAAATCCACTATAGTCCGAATAAGTAATGGTAAATGACAAATACCATAGTTTTTCTTTTTCATGATGCTAGCCCGACGTGGGCAACGGGTCTCTCGCAAAGAGATCCCATATATATTATATATATAATCAGTTCACGTTCTCATTATAACGAGTTTTTAAGCCAATGAGAGTAACTGAACTTATAAAAGAGGGAGGCGAAGCCATGAAAGAAAAAATTCGAAACCTGTTGAATAAATATTGGAGAGAAGGTCAAGACTCAAGTCCCCGGTGATTGGGGAAACACAATCATCGTTCCAATATATAAAGGAAAGGGTGACTCAAGTAGATGTGAGAATTATAGGGGAATAGCACTTATTAATCATATAACAAAACTTTAAGAAAAAATAATAGAAAAAAGAGCAAGGCAAATAACACTAGGTAACAAAATTTGAAAATTTTTCTGTTTATTGTGATTTTTCTGTCGTTTCTTAATGATTTCGGGGCGCTGATTCCAAAAATGATATTGGTTTTGCTCTATCATCAACCGTTTCAAAACTATAGGTTATCACACTTTTCATATGGCAAAGTATATAAAGAAGGCTAACATAAATATTTTCTGGAAATAAAAACACTATTGGAAATTAATGTTTATTGAGCCAAAATTGTTTGACAAACCCAAAATGGCGCAAAGGATATAATATATATCATGAGGAGAACCGATAAGAGAATAACAAGCCTCGTTATGCAGTGTGCGTTCCTTAAAAATGCACTGAAGAACGCGACTTCCGCGTATGAACATTCTTATCCTTTCTGATCAGCGACCATACAGTCTCCCATCATGGAAGCATCTCAATGGCCCTGGTACCTTTTCTCCATCGTTTGAATATCTTGATGGAATCTTTCGCCATGTTCTTCACTCACATCGCCCAGGTTATCACGAAAATAGTCTAGATGTGAATGCAGATAGTGTAATTTTAAAGACATACGGCACCCCATTTTGCCATAGCACTTAATCAAGTTTGACACTAACTCCTTATAGTTTGGTGCTTTATGGTTGCCTAAAAACCCACGAACCACATCACGGAAAGCACACCAAGCCTCTTTTTCGATCGTAGTCATCTTGGCTTCAAGGTTCTTTGAATTCAACAGCGCCTTGACTTGTGGTCCTACAAAGATGCCAGCCTTGACTTTGGCCTCAGAGAGTTTAGGGAACATGACCCGAATCTAACGCAGTTACAAACTGCTTAATTAGACCCAACTTAATATGGAGAAGTGGTAGCAGAACTATGTCAGGCTTCACAAGAGGTTCCCTGAGTACATTATACTTTCCTGGTTGCAGTTCTTCACGTGGAGGCCACTGAACTGTTTTATAGTGCTCAGTTGAAGCCCTGCTATCCCACAGGCAAAGAAAACATGAATATTTAGTAAACCCTCCTTGTAAACCTAACAGGAAACCAATCATTTTGAAATCACCACACACGTCCCAGTTATATTGTTCATACCTGATTTGAGTGAGCAGTTGTTTGACATTTTCATAGTCCTCTTTCATTTGAACAGAATGTGCAACTGGTATAGATGGATATTTGTTCTCAGTGTGGAGTAGAACAGCTTTTAAACTCCGAGTTGAACTGTCAATAAACAGGCGCCACTCTGAGGGTATATGTGTTAACCCAATAGCTGTGAATAGACCATTAACCTCGCTGCAATAACAGAGAGAGCCATTGACATCGTAGAACCTTGCAAACTCTTCATGCCGCTTTCGGTAGAGTGCTCTTGCAGTCTTCTCCAAGCAAATTCCATTCTTTGAGTCTGGAAGGTCAGAAGCTCAGACCCTGATTTGTCAGACCCAAATCTCTAAGTCGTCCAATTCCCTCTGATTTGGAAAGTGAGGGTTTGTACTGAAAGTTACTGTATATTCTTCATCATGACTGTCCTCACCAGCCGACATCTCAGATGAGCTAGCTGCATCCTCATTTTCAACCTGCAAAGCAAAGAAACAAAATATAGGTATAGCTATATATGTAGAAGAACATCAGCACTAAGAAAAATCGACACATAATGACCCACAATCTGTAAATACAGAAGGTAAAGTAATGGATAGATACCTGTTCTGATGGACGTGGTATTGGAAGACCTTCGCCACGTGGTACAGGAGGTATGGACGACGCTATGCTTGGATACTGAAGAGTCTGCCTTCCTTTAACTTTCCTGTACTTAGAAACATCTACCATGCAGTAGTAGCAATCGTCGTGGTGGCTCTTTGGTTTTCTCCATATTCTGGGTACCGCAAAGGGCATTGCCTTGCGTACTCCCCGCAGCCACCCTTCAAGTGTGGAGCGGCAGCTCCACAGATCACATGGGGGTGACCCAGTAGGGCGGAGTGAAAAACTCATTTTTCGAATTTTCAAATTGGCTAGTGTGAAAATGTGTGGAGTAGTGAGGAAATAAGCTGGTATAAATTTAAAATCATAACATTAATATCTTCAGGTGCCACAATGACCTTCAATATTGAAAAAAATTGAAAAAAGCAGATTTTAACCAATAATTACAGAAGAGTCCACGATGCACAATAGACAAGAATTTATTCACACTTGTATAAAAATAGCTCAGTCAACCTTTAAAAAAGTTTCTATTCTCTAAAAACAGTTTTCTATAGTCAGCTCACTCAGCTGTCACGTGAGTACCTCGGTTCAGTGTAGCTGTCGCTCTCGTAGCAGGTGGGTGTTCTGTTGTTGGCGTTACTCAGATAGTCTAAACTATATTTCTTATATATTTTGCATTTCTGTATTGTGTTGCCCTAAGTTTGCCATGTACTATTAACTGAAATTAACGTATAATTGATATTAGCTCTTTCTTTTTCAGATTTGTATACTTTCAAAATGTCTCGAGTTTGTGCAAAATCAACCAGGGCCTCAACTGAGTGCCCCATGTTTGGTATGGGGGAAGATTTGTGGCACAGGAATCTTCCTACATACGAAGGAGTTTTTAAATATTACTTGTTTGTAAGAAACGATTTGAACAGAATACTAATAAAGATCCTCAATATTCAAATATTAGAACAAGTTGTTGATAAATTGAAAACAATTTGGGAAAGTGCTTCCGTCCCAATTCTGTCAGACAGGCGAATTGAAACAATGTTCAGAAGCTACCACGAAAAGTATCGTGTCATTATGAAGCCATACCAAAGCAGAAAAAATTCTGAAGCTTGCAAAGCAAAGATTGATATGTTCAAAAAGAAGCACACACGAAACTTTTTGACATTGCAGCGTGCAAGTGCAAAGTACTAACACAATGTTCTTGTCCCAAAGAAAAAACGGTTCCAAAGGAAGAAGTGACGTTCCTCTTAGATCAAAGGAGTGAAAGAAAACTGTTTATTGATAGAGTAGATATACACTCTCAAAGAAAAAAGCATCTACGTTGCTAAGAAAGCAAAAAGAAGCTGTGATGCTCACCAAAGAATCTTCACAGGAGAAATTGCAGGATACAAATGTTGAATTATCATCATCGACATCAAATAGTGAAAGTGAATCTGGCGAAATATCAGACGATACATTTCCAGAGCCAGTTAGCTTGAAGAGAAAGCTCGAACAACCTGAAGAACAATTATTCAAGAAAAGGAAAACTACAAATCTACCTTCAGTGGCTGCTGCTTGTGACAGGACTGCAGTTTCAGATCGAGCTGCAGCATTCATTGTTAGTGCAGTATTGCAAGATATTGGAGAAGTTTCTATTGACAATACATCTGAAGTAGTGGATAGGAGTAAAATCAGAAAAGAAAGACAAAAGAAGAGATCAGAAATTATGAAAGATCAAAATCAGGTCCCAATCAGAGGAATCTATTTTGATGGTCGAAAAGATTCTACTCTCTTCCAAGAAAAAAAGAGTCCAAAGTATATCAGAAGAAGGTAACAGAAGATATCACTTTAGTGAGAGAACCTGGTTCAGATTATTTGGGCCATTATTCTGTGAATTCTGGATCAGCTGAAGAAATATGTAAAGGAATGTTTGAGTATATTGGAAATAATGACATGACCTGGAAAACCTTGTTGCCATTGGATGCGATGGTGCAGCAGTCAACACTGGAGAAAAGGGAGGCGTTATAAGGCTTATAGAATTGAAGCTGAAGAAGCCAGTTCAACATTTAGTGTGCCAGCTCCATGCCAATGAATTGCCATTACGCCATTTAGTTGCAAAGCGGATGGAAAAACATCTGGCCCCCGCGGATTCACCGGTCCTATTGGCAGGGAATTAGAGAACTGTGAGAGTCTTCCTATTGTCGAGTTTGAAAGGATTGATGCTGAGGAACCAACTGTAGACTGTGAAGACTTAGCACCGACCAAAATATCTAATTGATATTCATCAGGCCATAACAAAGGGATATTGCTCTCCAGATCTTGCTCATCGTAGTCCAGGCAAAATGGCACATTCACGATGGCTGACTACAGCAAATCGTTTGCTTCGTCTATACGTTTCAACTGTAAGTCCATCTGAGAACCTCATGAACATTGCTTCTTTTATAATGAAGGTCTACATCCCAATGTGGTTTTCTATTAAGCAAAGTACGTCTTTTGTCGATGGCTCAAAACATGTTTCAAAACTATTGAACTAACAAGAACACTGAATGACGAAGTAAAGGATATTGTAAACCCTGTCATACAAAGAAATGCATTTTTTGCAAATCCAGAAAATATTCTAGCATCATGATTCATGATGACCGCAGCGCCATAAGAGAATTAGCGTGGAGGCGAATAAAGAAGCAAGGCAAACAAACAAGGAAAAAGTTGTGAGGCGTTTCACAGTACCTGTTATTCAATTTGAAGCTACTGATTATACTGATTTAATTAATTGGCAAAAATGCATTGTCACTGAACCACCTGTGACAAGACACCTGACAGAAAATGAGATTGAAGAATTCATAGAAAACAAGAGTACCCCTCCATTCGAGAAATTCCCTTGTCATACACAAGTAGTAGAAAGAATGGTAAAATTAGTGACTGAAGCATCATCAAAAGTATTTGGATTGAACGCGCGAGATGGCTTCATAAGATCAACACTTCAGTCACGTAAAAAAATGCCATCATTCGAAAGTAAAGCTGAATATAAAGTTTAAATAAAACGTTAATAGAAAAAAACATGCGCAAGGATGGGTGGTTGGGAGGGCATGGGTGGAGCTCGACACGCAGCCACCTCCTCGTGGTGAGTTCTGGATTATTTAGATCATTAATCAAAAGAACATTGATCTAAATAAACTAAGAGCTGCTGCGTAATTCAGTAACTATTTTGGTAATTGGAACACTTATTATATAATAATAACAAGTAAGTTTCAGTTATTGTACTAATGCAGAATATAAGAAAATCATTATATTTCACTTTTTTCGACGGCTTTGTGGCACCTGAAGATATAATTTCGCAGGACTAATATTTATGCACAGTCATTATCTATAGCACCCACATATTTTCCGCACTAGCCATATTTGAATTTCGAAAAAATGTTTAAAAACCTCATTTTCGATCCGCCCTAGTGCCCAGGGCTTATCTTGGTCACCCATAGGCATACCAAAATAGAGCCGATACGCGATCCAGAACTTGTTGCCTTTCACAATCTTGTGCGATACTTGCTTGGGGCCTAAATACCCACAAACGTAGCAGAATATATCCGGCGAGTGTTTACAAGCTCTAGTTGCCACTCTCTTTACCAAACTGTACTACATTAATCATAACCTGCAGATATAGAGAGAAGAGTTATTAAATCTGCAACAGATTACAGATTCCAGAAAAAAGATGTATTCACAACACTGAAATAATGTTCGCAATAAAAAAGGATCGATAACACTCAAATGGTCAGCACAGAGAAGCACAGAAACACAGTACCTCAGTGCTGGTAACCATCAGACAAACAACCTGCTTTCTTTGTGTGTTCACACTTACTGACTTCTCAGACTCTGCGCTCTTCTTTATATAGCACAGTGGAAGTTTCGGGCAATTTCTAGAGCAAGAAACTGTCAACGAACATCCGGATTGTTCTCAACAATTCCTGATTATTCTAATATTGCTGCGCCCATAATAACATTATACTGGTAAAACATGAAAAATGGATTATCTCTGAAACCATTGATGATACGCACAAACCAAGGCCAGATTTAGACTCAGCGCCCACAAATGCATATAAAAACATAAAAAATTCTATATAAACAGAATCAGTGTTACACAGTGTAACTGAAGCAAGGTTGGGAGAGGAACAGCATGGTTATCGAAAAGATAGAAGTACGGTAGATCTTATTTTTGGCCTCAGTTCTGTTATAGAAAAGGCATGGGAATTTAATAACATCTATGTAATATTCAGAGATCTTAAAAAAGCATTCGATACAGTGCCCAGAGGAAGAATGTGGAGATGTTTGGAGGAGATTTATGGGGTAAGGGGGACACTTCTTAGGGCTTTGAAAAGTTTGTATCAAGTTAGCGAATGCAAAGTAAGGACTGGACACAAAAATGATGAGTGGTTTGAAGTTAGAACAGGGGTGAAGCAGGGCAGTGTTATATCACCACTCCTGTTGATAGCCTACATGGACACAGTCATTGCAAGTTTCGAACGACGTCATGAAATTAATAATAATAATGGAATAATGGCATACGCGGATGACATAGCATTCTGGACGACAGAGAGAGAAGATATAGAACGAGCTTTAATTGATTGGGATGAATGTTTGAAGGAGGGAGGCATGGAAATGAATGCAGAAAAGAGAAATATTAAATGTATGTCGAAGAGAAGAAGGAGAATTTGGAGTTCAAATAGGAGATAAGGAAATAAGGAATGCTGAAAAATTTAAATATTTAGGGAGTACGGTATGTTTAGTTGTTTACTAAAGAAAGTGGTAATATGCAAGAAATAACTGAAAGAATTGCAAAGTTTAGTAAAAATGTTGGAATGTTATACCCGCAGAGATGGGCAGTAACGCGTTACATGTAACGACGTTACGTAACGATCGTTACAAAAGTAACGAGTAACGGTAACGCCTGAAAGATTTTCAAAAGTAACGATGTAACGGTAACGCTTTGCAAATTTTTTATCGTTACTCGATACTTGAATTTGAATTTGATAACATTACCATTCCATTCATGAGGACTATTAAATGCAATTCACTATTCCGTGTTAGTAGCAACAACTAAATTTATATTTTCTAGGTCTCTTTATCTTTCCCAAAAATCATTGGAGTGCAAATTATTGTGCAATATATCGTTCTTAAGAGAACAACATTTATATAGTCAATAATAGTAGCTATTAGAATTGATGTGGTATGGCTGCCATTTGTAAGTTTATCTGTAGTTTCAAAATACGTGTCTTCCACTAGTGGTGCACCGATTAATCGGTATCGGCACCTTGCATGCCGATTAATCGGCATGCCAGGTGCCGATACCGATTAATCGGTGCACCACTAGTGAAGACACACAAACAAATATCAAATGTAACTAGTTACTTGTAACGTCGTTACATGTATCGAGTAACGGTAACGCTTTAAGGATTTTCAAAAGTAACGATGTAACGGTAACGCTTTAAGGATTTTCAAAAGTAACGAGTAACGGTAACGCCGACCAATTTAATGTAACGGTGCCCAACTATGTACACCCGCTACTGAGAGATGAACATATGCCCCTTGGGACTACGAAAATAACCTTCGAAACAGTTTTAACACCAATACTGATTTATGGGTCGGAACACTGAAAAATGCGCATGGCGGATCGAAGTAGAATTCAGGCGGCAGAAATGAGACCTCTGAGGACTATTCTGAGAAAGACGCGAAGAGATAGGATAAGAAATGAAGAAATAAGGGCCAATGTGGGAGTAACGCCGATTTTGAGAAAAATCGACGCTGCCAAATTGAGATGGTTGGGCCACTTGGAGAAAATGGAGGAGGGGAGAACTGCGAGGAGGTGCTGGGAGTGGAGACCAGGGAATGGCAGAAGACCGCGGGGGAGACCGAGGAGATGGAGGGACGAAGTGGAGGAGAGCTTGCGAAGATACGACTTGCCCAGCATGCAAGAGTTCGGGGAAACGGGAGTGCTGCTGGACAGGGCGGAGTGGCGAAGGAGGCTGGCTCCACTGACAGGCTAACTAGCCTACCTGGGAGCTGAAGTATGAAGTATAAGTATGAAGTATGGGAGCAAAACATTTACTGTACTTTTAACCTCACGAGACACTTCAATTTTGTAATCTTTTCTAAATTAGTGGCCAGCTGCTTTTCTCGAGTTGACAAAAATTTATGAAATTTTGTGTGTGTGTGTGTGTGTGTGTGTGTGTGTGTGTGTGTGTGTGTGTGTGTGTGTGTGTGTGACTACTGCAGGGGGTTGACAAAAGTAAATAGACACTTTCGTTTTTTTCCATAGTTTTTCAGTTGATAATAAAAAAGTGAATAAATAATAACAGATTTATTGAATGAATATATTCAGAATCGTGTTGCTGTCCCCTTTCCATTATGTAAAGTTGTAAAACACGTTCTGGCATTCCATTGATAAACTTTGCCATTTGTTCTTGAGAGGAATCATCGTGGTGTCTATTTACTTTTGTCATCCCTCTTGTATGTTAACCTATGGACTCTGGGAATAAAACTAGACCAAATTTGCGATAAAATATTCACACATATGCAATATATATATATATATATATATATATATATATATATATAATGCAGTTTCTATTCAAACTACTTAAACACCAGTAACTTATACAGTATACCAGGTGTCCCAAAAATGTCTAGATTTCTAAATAAATGTTCTAAGCTAAAAACAAAAAGGAATCTAGACACACAGACAACGCGATAGGTACGTAAAACATAAGAGTTTATGACCCTTAATTAAATAACATGTTCAGTGTAACTGCCATTTTTTTTCGAACACAATATTCAACCTTACAAAAATGTTTGACAATTTTTGGAATAGCTCAACTGAGATGTTCCTGATTACTTCATAGACGTTGTTGGTCTTTATGTCTTCAAGTGTCTTAGACTTGGTTGAATAGATGCTGTCTTTTATGTAACCTCCACAGAAAAAAGTAAGATGGTGTGAGGTCAAGTGAGTATGTGGGACATTCCACTGGCTCATGAAGGGAGATTAGACGCCCGGAAAAATCTTCTTCAAACAGTGCGAGTTTCACAAGCAACGTGTGGAGGTGCTCCATCCTGCTGAAACCACTGTGAATCTGGAGTAATGCAGTTATTTCTTTTACGGGACAACTAATTAGTTGTGGTAAGTAAAAATCTTGTAGTATCTGACGATATGAATTTTCCGGTACTGTTACTGCTTTGCTAGTTTCATTCTCAAAGAAGTAGGAACCTATTGCACCATACCACCTAACAGCGACCCAAATGTTGAGTTTAGCAACACTACGTGAAAACTCTGTTGGAGCGCCAGCATGACTTCTCCAGTAACGAAAGTTTTGCTTATTAATCTGCCGAGACAGATGTACATAACACTTCATTAAGTGGATGTGTTTCAAAAACTCAGCATCTTCTAGCTTTTCTAACATCCATGTTGCCAATTTCATTCGTTTTTATTTTTGAACATTAGTCAGTTCGTGACTCAATTTTGTAGGGAAAAAAGTTTAATTCGGTACGAAGCATACGATGCACAGACGTTCGTGAAATACCTACTTCTGTTGACAAACGTTGCATTAACTTTTGCGGACTGCATGCAATAATTTCATGAACCAGATTTACGTGTTGCGCAGTTCTCGTGGATCGTCGCCTACCACTATTACCCTTATGTTAATTGTTTACATATCCTTTCGTTTGGAATTTTTTAACAATTCGTGATATTATCTTTCTCTCGGGTAGATCTCCGCATTCTGTAAAAGTTCCTCAGCACCCGCGTCACAGAATTTATCACATGAAACCATTCAACGCTCTTGATTTTCTGTTCCAGCTGCAAACGCGGCATCACTCGTTGAGGGTTCAGCCATATTGTTCCGTATAAGTATATGCGGAATATACACCCCAATCTGTTACCTTTCTGAAGAAGAACTCCCAATAATAAAATATACATCCTTTATAAAATAATGGGCAAATAAAAAGTAAGGAAATTCTTTTGCCGGGAGTCGATCCCGATAAATGTACATTGTTATAAATAGCTCTAGAAATTTTATTCTAAGCTTCCTAACGAATCTATTTAATTTATCTTCGAGTCTGAGGGGGGACAATTAGAGAATCTTCATCTATTTTTTTTTTATTTTTGCGAGTCTGATACGACAATGTTCACTTTTTCAATGTAATAGTCATAAAAGGACGACCCCCGTTCTTTATCGAGACGGGATATAATAATGGCGTCATATTTTGAG
Source organism: Bathynomus jamesi (assembly GCA_023014485.1). NCBI lineage: Eukaryota > Metazoa > Arthropoda > Malacostraca > Isopoda > Cirolanidae > Bathynomus > Bathynomus jamesi. The sequence goes on along the minus strand of JAJOZX010004584.1, from coordinate 167,317 downwards.
AGATTTTATTTCCGAAACGTAACGTTACATTTTCCAAACAAAAATTACATAATCTGGGTTTTCCTGTTCATCCTCATTATATATATATATATATATATATATATATATATATATATAATATATATATATATATATATCCTGCCTTCATTAGCCCTGTCAGTGTGCGTTAATTTTATTATCTTTCTTTAAAGGGTAGCTAACCAGTTTTTATTGCCTTTTAATGATAAGCAATTTATTTTAATAACGTTTTCTGATCCGCGCCCCCCACCCCCCACCCCCCACCCCTCTAAAAAAGGAAGTCTGATGGTCCAGAACTCAAAGTAATAAAATGACAAAATCCCACGTCATTCAAGTGATTTTATTCCAAATTCTCTTGGAAGATAATTTTGGGGGTACAATTATTGATATTTGGGTACACAATTATTATTTTTTTATGACGACTCAAAATTCTTAATTTTCTTTTCGAGCTGTAATTTTCTTCGAAAACAGAATACAAAAGAGATAAAGTTGGGGTACAACCCAATCATTATGGTACATTTTGCATAATTGGGGTATGCATCTTGCATGTATGCAGATGGGTATTGTGGGTATTAGAGAGCATTATACATGATTGATAGGTAAATAAGAGTATTTAAAAGAAATGAATTGAAATCTGCTTTTTGAATCAACTAAAATATAAAATGAGTTCGTATAAAAAAAAAAATTATAAAAAAAATTGAAGCCAATAAACTCGACCCTGTTTTAGTCGACATTTTATTAATTTTATTTCGCTCAAATGTTACCCATATATTTTTACGTCATACACGTGATAGATATTACAAGGTGGCTCGTTGCCTGTCGTTCTGTTTGGATGAAAACAAGAATTTAACCCGCCTTTAATTTTATTCATGAAATAGAGGAAATACAAAATGAGAGAACAATGCCTTCCTTATCATAATTATTCTTATAAGTGTCGTAAATTTGCATCTCCGAAATGTTGTTTTTTATCCCTTGATTAACTTATGTACATTTATTTATTCATTTATTTATTTATTTAATTTTAATTTCTATTTTAAAATTTCAGCTTAAGGAAGCTGATTTCAATATTTATTTCTTGCTTTTATGATGAAAAAGATTTTACTTCTTAATTCATTTATACTTATTGTCATAGATACGCTAACTAGTGACTGAAATGCAAAGTTCTCAGTTTAAATGAATGAGTACAATTATTACATTGCAGTAAATCTGTTATATTTAAGTTCTTACGTATTTATTTCGTAACTCGCGTCACATGACCCATGAGTAAGTTATATGTCCTTAATTCAATTTAATTCAATTCTTTATATATATATATATATATATATATATATATATATATATATATATAATATATATATACATACAGAGTTTACACAGATGAGTATTTTTATTATTACAACACATATGTTGTATACAAACTGTTTTTAGCAAGCGAACGCAATTGACAAGCTGAAATCTACTATTTACGTGTAGATTCTAAAACTTTTTATTTAGAGACTTAATTAAGAGTTAAGGGAGTTTACAGACACATTAATTTTAAACATTAGATTTCATTGCATAAACTTGCAAAAGTTATAATAAACGTGCGTATCTATATACTATGTAACACATATTGACTGTACGGTACCATTTAAAGGGAAGACAAATAAATTAATTTCTATATACATACATACAAAACTTACATGTACAGAGTGTTCACAGTGTTCTGTTACCCCCCCCCCCCCGCCACCTTACTTTTTTTTTCACAATATATAATTGTGAAGGAAAAAGCTACAAAACAGATATCACACAACGGAAGAGCTGAAACAAGCAGTTAATGATGCGTTTTGCCTAATCACTCCTACGTGTTAAGGAAAATGGCACGCAGAACATAGCGATGGATTATTGTCTGCCATGACAATGATGGTGCTCACCTATATATAGGCAGACCCGATACTGAAACCTAAACTGTGGAAGTTCAGATCCTGCATCCAGACTGTAACGAGCCCACAGACCTTTACAACACGATAGCTTTTATATACCAACTGTCCGAGAAAGAGTCAATGCGTTAATACAGTTACGTCATTCCAAAATCTCTTAAAACTCCTGAACAATTGCTCAGACTCGGCTGAATGAAGTAAAGTTAAGACGTTAAGACTGAATAATATCCCAGTTTTGGGACGATCAATTTTTTCAGCAAGGTAAACCTTACATTCTTGCCCTTTCTTTAAAAAGTTCTCAGTATGTCCAGAATGACGTCACTGTATCGACACAATTACTTTTTCTCGGACAGTTAGTAGAAGCTAGCGTGGCAGAAAAGTTTGTAGGTTTGTTGAAGTCTGGAAGGTGTCGGCAAAAACAGCCAACAGAATAGCTATTTAAATAAAGCAGTCTACCTATATATGTATGTGCTCACACTAATCCTCTGGACACGTAAATCTGTATGTTAAACCTATTCACTCGTGAATAAATAGATAAATTAGATAACTGTAATCATTATTCCATGTAGTTCTTTAAAAAAACAAAAATTTAGTGCTAACGGGACACTGAGGATTGAGCAAACTGTATGTGCAAAATGTCAAACTGTAAACAAAAAATAATAAAAAGAAAATAATAAGAGATGATAATAATAAAAGAAATAATAAAAGTAACAAAGAATAATAATAACAATAATAACTAATAATTATCACCATTATCATTATTTCTTTGTTGGACATTTGGGAAAAGAGAGTGATTAATTATATATTTCAGTATATGTATATAATTTGGCCAAATTCAAAATAGAAATTTTCTCACACACACACACACACACACACACAAAATAAATAAATAGTAATTTAAACAAAACATTGCTTGGATTTTAGAAGAGGAAAGTAAAGTGTTCAAAATTGAGTGCCAGTTTTGTTTGTTAAAATTTAACCAATTTTGGTTTATGTGAAACGCATAAAAATTATATTTATTTGGAATTAATAATTTTCAAATCTGCCGCAAAAAATCAAGCCCAATTTAGAGTATATATACTCTTATATGCGTTTAAGACCACTGACGTTTATAAAGTTTAAAATTTACCACTTTCACCAACAGCAGAGAGAGACTACATTTAAGTCTCGAAGGCAGAAGAAAATCAGGAATTACGTAGGTAAGTGATTATGGTTTTATGCGTGTCTCACTCGTTTATTTTACGCACGTAAGCTATATTGTACACAGGCGTTATAGCGAAAATGTAAAAGCAGGAAGTAAGACATTTTGAGCGTCAGGATCGGATTCTAATCGCTTCATACAAAGAATAAATTACTGTACAGTGTATTTAACCGAGTACTTTGACAAACAAACGCCAGCATAAAGTTGTAAATCCAAAACACCGGAACAGTCATTGTCATAATAATAATAATAATAATGATATTTGGAATATTTTAACCTCGTTCATACGAACGACGTTAAACAACCCCAAACATTAATTATTATTATTATTATTATCACACTGTTCCGTTTTTTAATTTACAACGACAAAGGTTTTGTGACGGACGGGACCTACAGCTTTACGTGAGATCCGAACCCTGTGAGTGAGGGTGGCTACATCATCTGAACGCGGATGAATAGCTACTACACAGACCCAACCTCACTTAGCCTCACTGATCTAACGGAAAAAGTTGTTGTTGCCACGTCACCACGAAGTAGCTCCCAGTCACTGTGAAATTCTCTCGTTTTTGTACTGCATTGAAGAAGGAACCGAGGGGTTTTGAGGGTAAATAAATCATGCAACCATTCAGCATTTAGGAAATTAGATAGATCGATTTTTTACTGGCTAAATTGCACTGCAATAAGAAGAGAGAAACAAGAGGGAATATCACTAACAAACTTCATATTACAAATATTAACAAATACAGTATTTATTCGAGATAACGCCATCACTCGGTAATATAGGAATATATATATATATATATATATATATTGTCGTATGTTGAGGTCAAATATGAAATTAAATTTATAATGATTATTAATGATTATGTTAAAATGGAATTTCACAATTTATTATTAATGATTGTTACGAATTATTTTAAAAGGAACAAAATTATCTAAATGTTAATATAAAAATTTCATAAAGAATTATCATAACCGTTACTATGTTGAAGGAGGCGGCCGATCGATGGTAGGTCTACGAGATTTTAAAAAGGACCTTGTTCGCCAGTCTCATTATGGGGTCCTTAAGAGAAGTTTGGGTACTTGTAGGTTATCTTCCCCCCACCAATTTTGACAGAATATTTTCGTTAAAACTAACGAAAATATCACGACTTAACCTAACCAATTAATTATCAAGGGCGTACAGTTGATATATTATTAATTATAACATTGTTTGTTTCTGGAATAGTATTTACTATTTACTAATAGATCAACTGTACGTCCTTGATAATTGGTTAGGTTAAGTCGTGATATTTTCGTTAGTTTTAACGAAAATATTCTGTCAAAATTGGTGTGTGTGTGTGGGGGGGGGGGAGATAACCTACTAGTACCAAAGGTTGCTGTTATGCTAAATAACGCGTAAATTGTTAGTTACAATTTATTTAACTTTAAAATTTTGAACCCACGCTCGCTTTCCCCCTCCTCCACCCCCCACGTAATTTTTATTGTCTTAACCCTTATTTCATAACCTAGGTAACATATACCCTTTACCATGGCTATGAAATAGGGATTTACCTTTATTTCATAACCTCAGTATAATATATCGGCTGAGGTTAACAATAGTGGACATTTTTTGTTTCATTTAAAAAAAAAAAATTCCTTTTTAAACTTTTAATAGAGCATACAACCACATGCAAGTGGGTTTTGTAGATTAGGTGGATCTTTTCCGTTTGACTGCCGCCACTGAAACATAGGTGGTGAGTGCCCCCAGCCTTCTTTACTTAGCCTTATAAGGCTAACTAACGAAAATATCACGACCTAACCTAACCAATCGTTAGGTCAACTGTACGACCTTGACGATTGGTTAGGTTAGGTCGTGATATTTTTGTTAGTTAGCCTTATAAAGCTAACTAAAGAAGGCTGGAGTTTAATTATGTTTCAATGGCGGCAGTCAAACGGAAAAGATCCGATTAGGTTAGCTAAACGTGGGACTAGTTCGTGTAGCGTACAGTCATTAGATAATAGATATTTAGATATTTAGCTATTTGGGCGATTAATTATAGTAGCCGAAAATGCCCAAAACCCATATTGGGCTCCAAATAAATCGCCCAACAGAACATACAACCACACGTAAGAGTTTTTTTTTTTTGTAAGTTAGGTTAGGTAGGTTAGATTTATTTGAAGCCCAATATGAATTTCGGCTAATATAATTTATCGCCGAAATATCTTAATATCTAAGTAGGCTTTGCTAAGTTTCGACTTAGAACGCATATACACCACGTTTAAATCTGTTTAGTAAGGTTCATTTTTCAATGAATTTTAGGGGCAAAATAGCCTCTTCTTACAAACGGTGTTCTATACGCTACAGTCCAGTGGTTCTTAAACTTTTTGACCCCGTTACCCCTTTTCCTGATCTCAACTAATCTCATTACCCCACACAAACTTGCAATGCCGAAGTTGTAAAGAAAGTGGAAAAATTAATTACTGAAAATAACTGAAATTACCTTTAATGTGATGGGTGCAACTGTTTTTTAGCTACAAGTTCCTTAATACGTGGCAATGTTCTTGATAGAGCACACCTAAAGTCGGCTTCAAGTTGAAGGCGGTTTCTTGCTTTTGTTTTAATTGTAACCATTGCAGAAAATGCTTGTTTAGTATACTCGATCACGGTCCTGAATGAATAATGTTTAGAAATCGAGTATACTTGACCATGGTCCTCAAAGGGTTAATCGTCTCTTTCGTGACTCGGACATTAATGTTGAAATTTTTACCATATTAAGAATTGCTCCATTACCCCGAGAAATACCCAAATTACCCCCTTGGGGGTAATTACCCCCAGTTTCAGAACCTCTGCGCTACACCAACTAGTTTCATATTTAACTATTATTTATAAATTTATTTACGATTTCTATTTAATAAAACCAATTATTAATGGCATAAAAGGTTATTTGGAATTTAGTAATAATTTATTTTAATTTTTAATTATTATTATTATTATTATTAACTTTTACCTAATATATCCTTGGTATAGTTTAGCATTGCTATTAAATAAGAGTTAATTAAAATAAATCAGAAAACAGTGGTTATATAACTGTCGTTATTTCCACTCGCTCACTTTGTTCAAAGAAATGCCGGCTGCAGGCTTCTTGTTAGACTCGTCTGTCGTTTTACAGAATTTGCAAATCAGTGTAAAATAAATATTAAGAGTGTAAATAACGCAGAGTAAAGGTAATTTAAAAGAAATTAAAGACACTTCACAAGATAACCTTTGATTAACCTTTGGTTTGCTTCCGCCCGAATTGTTCATTTTGACGAAGGTCAAGCCTTTCACTCCACTTTAGACCTACAGTTTAACGTGGAATCCGAACCACGCCCCACCAGCAGCCCAGCGTTTTAACTACTAGGCCACCCAGGGTACTCATTTATCTACCAACCACTTTTTTTATTGTGTGGAAGGATGGACAGCTGGGTTTTGCATTTTGCTGCGCGCCGGCTGCCGTCACCGAGTCTCGATCCTGGGGCCGGTGGAATCGTAGTCAGCGACGCTAACCAGTACACCACCGAGGCGATATATATATATATATATATATATATAAAGTGCTCCCTCTTTATAACGCCACCTTTGGTGCCAGAGTCATGTTGGCATTACATGGGGATTCATACGATGCACATGCATACGTTTATCCCACAGAGTTAAGAAAATCTTTTGTGGCGCCCTAAGCTCCGCCCATTTCCGCGTTTGCCAAATCAGCCAACACGAAATACTCGAACAGTGCAGGCCCGGCGGCAGTATGATGTTTGCTGGGGAGCACCCAATTATTCGGAGGAGGCACATTTAAGAACCCATAACATCTACTTATTTAGTGCTATTTTTTTCTGTGATGACAATGATTGAGCAATATTAGGAAGTAGGAGTAATTAGTGGGGCTCCACAGATATTTTACGTGATACATAAACTACAGACCCCAATAAATTTACTTAATGATTAGTACATTAGTGAGACATAGGTACATACATGATATAGGAAATACATATTATAATTCAAACTTGTGTTTCTAATTACAGTACATACTTTTATAATCCATTCACCACATTTAAGGAAACAAACTTTTCGCCGTTTTAAATTCAAATAATGTTTACATTCAAGTTTCAAGCAATATCAACACTGAACCTAAAAAACTTAGTACACATTAAAAAATACGATTTGGTTATAACACGATATTCACTAAGTAATTTTTACTTTTTGCATTTCAATTAATCAATACTTAAATTAAAACTTAAATATATTAATCAGGACGAAAGCGGTCGACTTGGGGGTAATAATAGAAGATCAGTAGTTTTTTGTGCGAATGTCATGTAATGAAAATGACTTTGATGGGCCCTTTGCACACTAAAGGGAGGAGTCCTTGTAATCTTAAGGTGTAACGCATAAGGCCAGTTGTAGTCCTGCCTTCTAAAGTTGAAGTGGCTTTAAAATCTTTGAACTCTGTGGCAAGGTTTGAAAAATTTCTAAGCCAATTTAAAACTGTCACGTTGCTCGAAAAATTTGTATTTCAGTGTTCATTGTCCCATATTGTTTTGTAAAAGCTTAGTGATAGTTGGCAAGAAAAGAACTTTGTGAAAATTTCTTTGAATTTAATTATTGTTCACATGTCAAATTTTAACTCGTAAGTTTGCTGGATAGTGTGTTTCCTCTGCGAATAATTTTAGTTTTTGTGTTCAGCAAATACCTTGTGGTGATCTTTTTTCCCGAGGAAACCTGTGGAGTTCGCGCAGGACTTTTGAAAACTTTGTGAAATTTAATTTAGTCGCATATAAATAAAATCCCTCTGTATAAACATTTGGAGTCAACCTGAATAATTGCAAACTTTTTTAATTTAAATTTTGTTTTTGAACAAAATTTGTAAAGAAGTAACGAACCCGCCCGTGCAATAAATGCAATCAAAGCGTGGTTGCACCACAATAAATAAAAAAAAATATATATATATATATATATATATATGTGTGTGGGATTGAACTCAGAATGGTCCCCTGAGGTTTTTTCATGATACACACAGACCGTGCATGGAACAAGGAACTCTTCTGGGAAAATTAAATCCACTATAGTCCGAATAAGTAATGGTAAATGACAAACACTAGTTTTTCTTTTTCATGACGGTCTGTATATATATATATATATATATATAATATTAGAGTGTTTCATACCTATAGGGTAAAATAAAAATGAGCTTGGAGTTTTAATCCACACGTTTCTCCGTATTCTAAAGAACAAGAAAACACGTTTGTGCAAGTTTGAACCAGATCGCGCTGCATTTAGAGGTCTCCAACTTTGACGACTTTTTGTCAGTTCATTTCTCGCCTGCCTGCAGTGAAGACGGTTTTCTTCGTCACTTGAGCGGTTCGTGTTGTATAGCCTATTGGACAACTATGGAGGTAATTATATATGCTACTAATTATCTCATTTTACTGTGGTATTGAAATTTATTATTATTTAATTTCTGTCATTTTACTGTGGTCGTGATATTTATTATTAATATTACATGAAATTAATTAGTCTGTTGCATATTGGACAACTAAGCTGGTAATTATTTATGATACTAATTAATGTAATTTTACTGCGGTATTGAAATTTATTTAATTAATGAATTGTCAAAGAGAACGTAGTGTACACGTATCAGATTTATAAATAAAGAAAAGCAGTAACTGGGACTCGAACCAGTGTCATAGCCGTTTGGCGGCATCGCTCAAGTCGGCGTACACAGCACGCTATCCACTCCCTAGATGGTGTAGTGGATAGCGTGCTGTGTACGCCGACTTGAGCGATGCCGCCAAACGGCTATGACACTGGTTCGAGTCCCAGTTACTGCTTTTCTTTATTTAATTAATGAAATTAATTACGATGTGAAATTATTTCTGTGGAATTATTTAGTTTGTTTTCTTTTCCAGGTGTCTACCAGAGCGAAAACAGAAGTGTTTCTTATTGGCCAGACGGATGCGAACATCACATCAAGTGGCCTTCCAACTCAGTTGCAAGTACTCAAAAAGTACTTTTACCACCAAAAGGAGCAAAAATTTGGACGTACTAAATGCCTGAACCTGTGCCTGGATGCCTGTCTCATATTTTGGGAGAGAGCGAGAATCCCCATGATGCGTCGAGATTCGGCCTTGAGGAAGATGGAATCCCTTCTCAAGGAATACGACCGGCTTGTGAAGCACAAGTCACATAAAGCAGAGTCCTTCCGAGTGAAGGAGGCGATGTTCAAGGAGGCAATAGCGAAGGAGATCATGGACATTGCTCATTCACAGGCTAAGGAAATGATGAAGAATCAGGAGGACATCCACTTTCTCGACATGCAGCGTGAAGATCCAAATTCCTGCAGCATGGGCCCTGTTGACATGAAGCTTCACTATAAGGAGATTAGGAAAAGGAAGAGGCTGGACAAGATTAAGGAACAACAGGAGAAGGCCAGGAAGGAACAAGGAGCTGCAGAAGATACGGGGGCTTTAGTGATTTCAACTTCGTCAGAGACTGACTCAGATGTCGTTGACCCAACCGTGGAAGTTTTTCCATCCTCCTCCAAGGGAAATACCAAGAAGCGACGCAGGAATCTGATCTCACAGGATGTGACGACTACCTACGATCGGCTGAATATTTCGTACCGCGATTCAGCTATGTCGTACGCTGCAGCGGCTAAATCACTAGGTTTTGACTTGGATGAACTGTCCATTTCTGCCAGTACCATGTACCGCACACGCAAGGCTCTCAGGAAGGTGGCTGCTGAAAGTTATCAATCCGACGAAGTTTGTCCTGGTCAGCCTCTTGTCTTGCATTGGGACGGTAAGCTCCTACCTGACAATGAGCAATGGAAGGAGAGCGTTGACCGGATCGCCGTCCTCGTCTCTGGCGACGGCAAGGAGAAGTTGCTCGGCGTTCCTAAGGTGACGTCCGGAACCGGCGAGAAGATAGCGCGAGTTTGCTTGGATTTGGTCAAGGAACACAGGATGGAAGAGCGCGTGCGGGGACTGTCTTTCGACACGACAGCGTCGAACACCGGGATTCATATCGTGGCCTGCGTCCTGATTGAGAAAGGTCTTGGCAGAGAACTCATGTACTTCCCCTGTCGGCATCACATCTATGAAGTCATCCTCAGCTCCGTCTTCAAGCGTGCATACGGCCCTTCAAGTGGCCCGATATACCCGTTTTCAAGAGGTTTCAGGCACAATGGAAGTTCATCGACCGGTTGGACGTGCGGCCGTACGATTTTGCTCAAGTCAATGACTCTATGAGGGAACTGAGGGAGAAGTCAGTCCTGCTGGTGAGAGGGATGGTGAGCACGTCGCATCAGCGCGATGACTACAAGGAACTGCTACAGTTGGTTCTCATCTTCCTGGGAGAAGCAAAAGTGGTGGATTTCCCTCTCAGAGCCCCTGGCGCTTACCATCACGCTCGATGGATGGCGATAGCCATCTACTCCTTGAAAGTAATTCTACTGAAGAAGCAGTTCAAGATGTCGAGTCACGAGTTGGAAGCTCTGACAGCCGTAGGTCTCTTCGTGTCCCTCGTCTACATCCGAGGTTGGACTCGTGCTGCAACCTCAAGCAAGGCTGCCGCAGTTGATCTGGAATTTCTGCGTGACGCGGAAGCCTTTGCCATGTCGGGATATTCGTGTGTTAACGCTGCGCAAGAAGCCATGTCTCGACACCTATGGTACATCTCTGAGACTCTTATTGCCATGGCGTTCTTCGACGCAGATGTGGCAGATGAAGAAAAGGCTCAGATGGTCGTCAGTTTGGGTAAGCCCGCATCGAAAAAGGAACTCAAGCGACCCCAAGGGAAGAACGTCAGGAATCTTGCCTCGAAACACCTGGCGGAGTTCGTGACAGGAAAGACGATGGCTTTCTTCCATGCATTCGACTTGGACACAGAATTCTTGAAAAAGCCAGTTGCCGAGTGGACTGAAGTAGAGGCTTCAAGCAAGCAGCGGCAACTGTTAACAAAATCTCTGTCGTCAACGATCGGGCCGAAAGAGCCATCGCGCTCACCAAAGAGTTCAACTGTTCTCTGACGAAGAACGAAGAGCAGAAGCAGTATTTGCTCAAAACTGTGATGCAGCATAGGGCGAAATACCCGAATAAAACCAAGAAGGATTTCATGGACAAATGATTCGCAAGAAGTGGTTATGTTTTTTGTATCTTTGTGAAAATGTGTAGTGAAATGGAACTCGTTTGTTGAATAAAAATTCATTGACAGATTTTTGTTTAATTTTTTCCGTTTATGATCTGCCAGAGCATCAAACTGGGGACCCGTAAACTTTAAACTATTGAATTAATACTTCGGTTTATCAGTCTCCTCAGCAAATGGAACAAGGGGATCCATGTGGATTAAAATTTTTCCAAACTTTTAATTTATGAAACACCCTAATTATATATATATATATATATATATAATATATATATATATATAATATATATATATATATAAGATGGACCAACACAACAGCAAACATTCCTATTTATTTTTCTATTTCAGGCGTTTCAACAAATTACTTCTGTCATCATCACTGATTCTACAAATAAAATTTCTTTAAAACAGTAGAAGTAAATAAGTTAAGTAATACAGTACATAAATACATTAATACACAAAGACGTTAAATTTGAAAGACATTAAAACAATTAAAAAAAAATATATATCAAACTACAGTACCTATATGAAAAATTACTGTACCTCATGTGCCGAAGTCATAAAAATAATATTCAGCTGAAAATTGGGCTCGAACTATGTGTGGATATTAACTCCAGTGTAACGTTGCGTTGGTTGCTTGGGCATTTGAAGTAATTTTTTTTATATACTGTACTTTGATGATATTATAATTTCATTTTTATATTTTAAATGTTTTAATGTCCTTTAAATTTAACATCTTTGTGTATTAATATATTTATGTATCGTCTTACTTAATTATTTCTACCGTTTTAAAGAAATTTTATTTGTAAAACCAGTGATGATGACAAGAGTAAATTGTCGAAACGTCTGAAATAAAAAAATAAATAGGAATGTTTGCTGTCATGTTGGTCCTTCTTTTTATCTGTAAGCTCCATTTCCCAAAAAGAAGTCAATAGCTGTGATATTAACTCAAAGGTATGGCTGAGGAACACTCAACTGTTATAGTGTGAAGACTCTTATGTAAGACTTAATAAGGTTATTAGCGATAAGAATTCCTTGTCTAAGTGTAAAAGTTATAATATTATATCGAAATTCCTTAGATTTAAACTTCAAAACAAACGCCTCCATAATTCTAAACTATAAATCGTGGCAACATAAAATTATTGAACTTTGAAACTTCAATAAAAAATTAAAGCGATGAATTCTCTTAAAGTGAAATATAATGATTTGTTATCCTCTTTCAAATCTAAAGTATCTACATTGAAATTATCAATGTTTAATTACTGAATTTCAAACTTGTTGTGACAAAATTAATAAGTCATAAAAAGTTACGCGTTACTAAAATGGAGCAATTGGCAATCATCCAATTGTGTTCCAATAATGCAGATAAATTTATTTTTAACTTTTCTAATAAAATTTTAAGTATTAAAGAAAATGAAATATTGCCTTTAGGTTTAAACATTGATCTACCTCATTATAAACTAGATTTTTATACATAATTCTCTAGTTGTGAGATCCGATCAAATTTCTCGTTTTATAACTTACTAAAACAAATAGAAAAATATTTCTTTTAAGAATTTTTATAATTTTAAGCCCATAAAGTGTTTTACCTCCTTTTTAATAAGCAAGATTTTCAAATTCTTAATGATTTTAAAAAGTATAACTCCGTTGTCATTACAAGACCAAATAAGGGCAAAGGACTACTCTTACTTGATTACACTGTTTACATTAATAGAATGAAGACAATTTTGTCGGAGTCATCGATATTCAAAAAGTAAAAAAGAATATTTTGTCTAAATTATTAAAACTTGAAGATAAGCTTAATACGTTTTTACGTAAATTAAAATATAGTAACATCATTCATGATAATACGTCCAATTCATTGTTTGCCTCGAGTTTTAATCCAGGAATTCTATATCCGGTTTACCTTAAGTCCGCAAACCAAATTATCCACTAAGATCTATTCTTTCGGCATGTAAAATATTTAATTATAATTACGAGATTTTTTGTCCCTTTATTGTCATATCTTACCTACAATACTCAATCAAGAATTCGTCGACTTTGTTAATAATGTAAAAAAGAATGATCATGCCGACTCCTTCACTGTGGCTAGCATTGGCGTTTCATCATTGTTCACTAATGTTCCATTAAAAGAAACGATAGAAATTATCTTAAATAAGTTAATCACCACTAGCAGTAGCGCAGGCGAGGAGCGCGGGACCCCCCTTTGCCAAGGTTTAGGCCAGGTGGTGCGGAACCCCACTTCATCAGACACTCTCCATTTGGTATCCAATAAGGATGGCATATATAATTTATAGCAGTAGCCAATATCAAATTAATTTATAGTTAATAAATCTATTATTGTTATTAATTTATATTACTCTCATAGCATAATCTGGGTCAGAAATCTAGGTCCCCTTTAAACCAATTGTGTACCCCCCGGCAGATGGGCTTCTGGATCCGCCCTTCATACATATACGTGTGTGTGTGTGTGTGTGTGTGTGTGTAGAACAGTGCTGTTGGTAACGATCGCTGGCTTGGGGGCCCCCCTTTATAAAATCCTGGCTGCGCCCCTGACCACTAGTAACACTGTTGTTAATGGGTTCAACCGAACTCAATTTAAAATTCTTCTTGAAATAGCACGTTACAACAATTATTTTTTATTTACAATTCTTTTATTTAATAATCTTTATAGTCGAATTGATGGGGTAGTTATGGGTTCCCCTTTGGCCCCAAACTTGGCAAACGCCTTTTTATGCCATTATGAAGAACTTTGGTTAAAAAGTTGCTCTAGCAAATTCGAGATTGTAAAGTATATTATAGAAGATACGTGGGTGACACTTTCTTGGTATTTAAGCATCCATCATATACATAACTCTTTCTTGATTATTTCCACAAACATCATCTTAATATTAAGTATACCTGTGAAAATAAGATAAATAATAGTTTGCCTTTTTTTAATGTTTTAGTAAATAGGTTTAATAATAAATCCCACACCTCCCTGTAGAGAAAACATACTTTTACTAGCTTACCAATTACTTGAGTTATGTTTTACAGATATAAAATCACTACTATATAAATACTATTAGAAAGAAACTATCAAGTATGTTCACACTTTTTCTCATTAAAAAGAGAATTTAAAATTTTTAGAACAGAATTTTATTAACAATAATTATCCTTCGAATCTCTTTGATAATCAATTAAAGAAATGTTTAATATTAAAACCCCTATAACTACAGTACAGAAAGAAACCAGATATATTAAATTGCCTTTTTATAGTTACTTGTCCCTGTGCATTCGTAATGAAATGTTAAAATTTCTCCGTTCATGTTATCCTCAAGTTCATTTCAGATTTGCTTTCGTCAACCCACTTAAACTATCAAAGTTTCTCAAGTTTAAAGATATGCTCCCGAAAACTATTTGCCCTAATGTTATTTACCAATATACGCGCTACAGCTGTAAGGCTGCGTATATCGGCAGTACTAAACTCCAGTTGGTGGAAGTACGCTTTTCCCAATATTTGGGCTTATCCGTCCTTACTAATCGTCCCCTTAGTAATCCACTACAACCAGCAGTTAGAAATCATAGTAAAGATGATAATAACCATCCCCTTCATAAAAACCAATTTGAAATATTAACAAGAACCAATAACTTCACAAAGTTGAGAATTTTGAAATCCTTATACATTCACAAAAATAAACCACCCATTGACAACAATTGCTCATCTTAAAAATTGCTATTATAATTTTATTTTTTATTTTTGAATTGTTTTCGTGTTTTTTAAATGTAACGGCTTTGTGTGTTAATGCATTTATGTACTCTCTTACTTAATTTATTCATTCTACTGTTTTAAAGAAATTTTACTTGTAAAATCAGTGATGATGACAAAAGTAATTTGTTGAAACGTCTGAAATAGAAAAATAAATTGGAATGCTTGCTGTCGTGTTGGTCCTTCTTTTTATCTGTAAGCTCCATTTCCCTAAGAAATCAATAGCTGTGATATATATACAGTATATCCCGGGCGGGTGCCTTATTTTTCATTTGTTTGTTATTTCTCTTCCTCGTGTGCAGAACACTCCTCTATACCTACGTCGTTTCTATATATATATATATATATATATATATATATATAAAAGATGTAATATCAGACGTTTCGGAAGTCAAGCTCCCTTTGCAAAATGAAACAGACCTGAGAATTATGGAGTCCATATATATATATATAATATATATATATATATATATAGAGAGAGAGAGAGAGAGAGAGAGAGAGAGAGAGAGAGAGAGAAGCCGAAGTTAAATGACTATACTTATGCATACAAATTAAACATATTAAGTTAATGTTTTGTAATCTGCTTTAGTTTTCTTTTAATTTTGTCTAAACATTAAACTTAATTGAACTTGAGATTATGGTTGTCATTGTAATTTTATTTTTGTTCGTGTACTATTGAAAGTATTTTTTAAATTTAAGTTAATTGTGTACCTGTCTAACTAATCTTTCACCAGTTTTTTTACTGGTTCTACTTTTTATTGTTTTTAGCCACTGATGATGGGAGTTTGACTTCCGAAATGTCTGATATGAAGTCTTCATAATGTTGACGTGGGCGTTGACCATCCTTTTTATCTTTAAATTCCGTACTAAGACCTCCCCTTCCTCTAGGCATAAATAAGTGGTTTTGGTAAATAAAAATTGTAAATAAATCTATAAATAATAGTTAAACATGGGACTAGTTCCTGTAGCGTATAGACTCATTTGATATTTAGATGTTTGGGCGATTAATTATATTAGCCGAAATCCATATTGGGCTCCAAATAAACCCAACCTAATCTAATCTAACCTAACCTACCTAACCTAACTTACAAAAAAACACTTGCATGCGGTTGTATGCTCTGCTGGCCGATTTATTTGGAGCCCAATATGAGTTTCGGGCATTTTCGGCTACTATAATTAATTAATCGCCCAAATATTTAAATATCTAATGACTATACGCTACACGAACAGTTCCATGTTTTGCATGGGAAAGGAAACATTCTACAGGGTGAGTCAAAAGTCTGGACATATAGGAAGGATAGGAAATTTTTATTGCAAAAAGACGTGCGTTACAACTTAAAGTAATGTTATAAGATGTGCTCTATATGTTTTCCTTTTACCTCCAGACATAGAGAGAACAACATAGAGCACATCTTATAACATTACTTGTAACACATGTCTTTTTGCAATAAAAGTTTCCTATCCTTCCTATGTTTCCGGACTTTTGATTCACCCGGTATATGTAATTACTCTAACCTAACTACAAAAAAACCACTTGCATGTGGTTGTATGCTCTATTAAAAGTCTAAAAAGCAATTTTTTTTTTTTAAATGAAACAAAAAAAAATATATATATATATATACACACATTTTAACTGCAAACAACACACAGTATAATTAATGTAAAGAACGACGCTTGCATAGAAGAACGTTCCACACAAGATGAGGAGAAAGAACGAACAAATGAAAAATGAGGTAACCACCCGGGAATCGAACCCGGGATCTTCCGATTGCCGGTCAGATATGCTAACCACTACACCATGGGCCTCGATTAATCAGAAGTCGTAATTCTCCTACATACGAGCAGAACGTTCTTCTATACAAGCGTCGTTCTTTACATTAATTATACTGTGTGTTGTTTGCAGTTAAAATGTATATATGTGCGACATGCGAGAGGTGCCCCCTCAGGGCATTGGTTTCTGCTCGTATGTAGGAGAATTAAGACTTCTGATTAATCGAGGCCCATGGTGTAGTGGTTAGCATATCTGACCGGCAATCGGAAGATCCCGGGTTCGATTCCCGGGTGGTTACCTCATTTTTCATTTGTTCGTTCTTTCTCATCTTGTGCGGAACGTTCTTCTATACAAGCGTCGTTCTTTACATTATATATATATATATATATATATATATGGACCTTTTCCGTTCTATGGGCACCATTGAAATGAGATAAATTAATATTTTTAAAACTTATATATATATATATATATTATATATAGAAACCTACGGTAAAATTATTGAATGCCCGGTTAGGTCAACGGTACGCCCTTGACGATTGGTTAGGTTAAGTCGTGATATTTTCGTTAAAACTAACGAAAATATCACGACTAAACCTAACCAATCGTCAAGGGCGTACAATTAACCTAACAGGGCATTCAATTAATCTAATCGAGCATTCAGTTGACCTAACCAGGCATTCAATTAATTAACCTAACCGGGCATACAGTATATATATATATATATATATAGCCTAGGTCTTTGCGCGAACTAAGAATAAGATGGTCTACAGCCTACGTCCAATTTTCAACACAAATTATCGTCAAATTTTTGAAACGACAAATATTTTTGTTTTTATTTACGTTCATAACTGTTAAATTAAATAAATTAAATTTCTCCTATTCAAAATGTAATAAATTAATTATTAATAAAAAGTTAAAATAAGTTTAAAAAATATTAATTTATCTCATTTCAATGGTGCCCATAGAACTGGAAAAGGTGTATATATATATATATATATACACGGTGAACCAAAAGTAGGTGGACAGTAGGTTGAATACGGTTTGTGTTATATTATATTATAACTATGGTGTTCATTATAACTATGGTGTTTGTGTTTTATTATATTAAATATTATAACTAAATTTATTTAAATTTTATTTTGTATTATAGTATACAAAAAAATTAAATATGTATTCTCAAAATAAACGTTATCATTTACTGTCCACCTACATTTGGTTCACCCTATATATATATATATATATATATATATATATATATATATATATATATATATATATAACACTATCGACCGAGCGCTTTCATGTGCATTTAACAGCACATTATCAAGATCTGATGAAAAAACAGAAAATATGTAGGTATACTGTATAATGTATATACGAGTAAATGGTTAAAATGAATAACAAATATGCGAACAAACATTCAGAATAAGGAGAAACACACAAAAAATGTAAACAGGTGAATTGGAAGAATAAATAAGTAAAAATAGATAAAAATTACAGGGTGTTCATTTTATACAGTTAAGCCAAACTCAAATAAAAACTGAATAAACAGTAACTATAATTCAGAGATACATGAAACTTGGTAATGTGAAAATCAGGGCATCTTAAAGT
The DNA here is from genome assembly GCA_023014485.1 of Bathynomus jamesi. Taxonomy (NCBI): domain Eukaryota; kingdom Metazoa; phylum Arthropoda; class Malacostraca; order Isopoda; family Cirolanidae; genus Bathynomus; species Bathynomus jamesi. Next base: position 148,885 of record JAJOZX010004584.1, on the reverse strand, counting down.
GCTGGTATAGCCTAGCCTAGGCCAGCACTAGGCCAGCCTAAGCCTAGGCCTAGTTATTTTTCACCAAAATTAAACATTTTAAAACCACTTCATTCTTGTATTCCATTTCTTTGATCCTATTACAATTTTTTGTCGCGCTATTTTGATAGGCAATTACATACACTAATTTGTTGGTCATGACATCATCATCATCATCATTATTATTAATATTATTATTATTATTATTATTATTATTCCAATTGATTCTGCAGTTATTTCATATGTAATATTTTATAAAATACTATACGATGCGCAAAATGAAAAATTTTTAGAACTTGAAAAATTAATTCAATTTAAAAAGATTTTAACACCATTTTTTAATTTTAATCTCAAAGTTCAAACTTAAACAGAAAAATAGAGACGAGATGCAGGTTCATTTTAATTTGTTGTTGGCAAGTTCATTTCAAGAGGATGTAAAAATGAAAAGGGGTCACACAGGTCATGGCCATGCATGCGTACAGGGTCATTCCACGGTGACGGTCGTAACTAAAACAGCATAAGTATGGGAGGTAGGAAAAAACTGCTATGGGGCATTGTGAAGTGCGCTTTCGGGTTCATTTTGGCGGCATTTATTCTAGAATATATTTCCTAAGTTTATATATAGGGTGGCGCAAAAGTCGCGCATCATAGGAATTTTCAGTGTTGATTATAATATATTACTTTTTTTTAGGTAAAGGATGGCTGCGAAATTAACAATAGACGAGAGGGTGAGCGTGGTTTTAATGTATGGAATACCAGGTACAACAAATCGATGAATCGGTACATAATTTAAATTTTGCTATGCGTTTGGTGGGATATGCAAGGAATTATTCATTTTGAGCTTCTGCCAGATAACCAAACAATCACAGCTGAAGTCTACTGCCAACAATTCCAACGAATGAAGGTGGCATTACAAGAAAAACGTCCTGCATTAATTAATCAAAGAGGTGTTCTATTCCACCAGGATAACGCGCGCCCTCACACTGCTCGAATCACCACTGCCCAATTGGAGGTATTTGGTTGGGAAAAAATGCCTCATCCACCTTATTCTCCGGACATCGCACCTTCAGACTAGCATTTATTCAGAAGTCTGCAACACCACCTAGATGAACAAAAGTTGCAATCCAGGGAAGCTATCGAAAACGAAGTGATCGCTTTTTTTAACTCGAAACCAAGGGATTTCTTCGAACGTGGCATAAAAAAAACTTTTCTACAGGTGGGAGGAGGTTATAGAAAAAGAAGGGAATTATATTGATGATTAATTTGTCATTATGTCATTTAATTTTTGTTCTGAATGAACTAAAAAATCGAGCAGAATATATGTTACAACCTTATATTATGGTACACCGAGAAGTATTGCATTTATAATTGAATTTACAATTGAATTTACAATTGAATTTATAATTGAATTTACAATTGAATTTATAATTGAATTTACAATTGAATTTACAATTGAATTTACAATTGAATTTATAATTGAATTTACAATTGAATTTATAATTGAATTTATAATTGAATTTACAATTGAATTTATAATTGAATTTACAATTGAATTTATAATTGAATTTACAATTGAATTTATAATTGAATTTACAATTGAATTTACAATTGAATTTACAATTGAATTTATAATTGAATTTACAATTGAATTTATAATTGAATTTATAATTGAATTTACAATTGAATTTATAATTGAATTTATAATTGAATTTACAATTGAATTTATAATTGAATTTACAATTGAATTTATAATTGAATTTATAATTGAATTTACAATTGAATTTATAATTGAATTTACAATTGAATTTATAATTGAATTTACAATTGAATTTATAATTGAATTTACAATTGAATTTACAATTGAATTTACAATTGAATTTATAATTGAATTTACAATTGAATTTATAATTGAATTTATAATTGAATTTACAATTGAATTTATAATTGAATTTATAATTGAATAGGAAGGGTTATAATTTGGAATGAATCTTCGAGTAATATATCAACGAAGAGATGAAATGGCGGTAAACAGAAATAAAATTTACTCTATATGAATGAACAAAATTGAGTGAACATTCTACAGTACTATGCGGAAATTATAAACGCATAATTATTAACTATATATGATTATATGAAAACGATACAATATCTATGCATTGGAACCGGGAATTGCTTTTCGGATTACGATCTAGAGACGAATTATACTGCGTTACATTTATGCAGGAATGTGTATCAATACATAAAGTATGTGTCATTATAAATAGATAAAAGGCAGTACAAAACTTAATAAGGATTTATTAAAAATGGAAATAAAAATTACATCAATGGAGAATTACTGGGATAACGGATGTGATTGTATACCACAATATACTCGTAACTGAGGCCACAACGGCATCTGAGGGAGATACTTCGTTTTTGCTAAACAAAAACGAACTTATGGGAATAAGCAGAAATTTGTAGCAAAGGGGGAGATGTGCCTAAGGGGAGGAGGCAATTTTTGTTCTTGTGACAAGTATATAAGTGTATTACGAAAAATATAACTGCGATATTGATAAAGCACAGCACTGACTCAATAATAATAATAATAATAATCATAATAATAATAATAATAATAATATTATTATTATTATTAAACAATGTATAAATGACTTGAAAAAAAATTGTTATAAACTCGTAAAACACGATTTCGTATTACACAAAAAAACGTAATCGACCATTGAATACGGTCAAACGTCAAAGGTCAGACAATTCATGCCCTGTTGAAATACAAACAAAGACGTGCATGTATTGAACGTCTCGTAGAAACGAGAAACCATGAAATTCAGGAGAAAAATATAATACACAACAGAAATTACTTCTGAAAGAGAGCTGTTTAATAACTTAATTTAACCTAACTGAACGTAACTGAGCCTAATTTAACCTAAGCGTAGCGCGACCCAACTTATTCTAATCCCCCAAGATTTTGTCAATAAAATGTGAAGTGGCGCAAATGTTGTTTGCTCGCATTCTTCTATCGATGCATGAATGAATTAAGGATACGTTCAACTTTTGACTGCTGGGGGAGGAAGAAGCCTCTGAACCCCTTTCGATTTTTTATGTAGGCATAAATAAAATTGGGCGTCCGTCTAGACAAGAGTCTGCATGGCTTTAAATGCCAGAAAATATGAATAGCCATGATGCCTTGTCAGAGCTTGTTTGAATTTGCCCAATAAAAATCTTAAAACATTAAAATTTCATAAAACATTTATCAGCTACAAAAACAACAATAACAGAACACACACACACACACAGTATATATACATATATGGGCTACGTCGTGGCCAATGTCGTAACACCGCTTCCCGAAAATCAGCGAAGTTAAGCGACATTGGGTCTGGGTAGTAGTTGGATGGGAGACCGTCCTCCGCGCCCAAATTATGTAGCGACCCGTGGTCCCCTCCGTCATATGACCTTAGATGTTGCGAAGGAGGTTAAACAACCCCACTAAAAAAAATATATATATATATATATGTGTGTGTGTGTGTGTGTGTACATGAAGTGTGTGTATGTGTGTGTGTGTACATGAAGTGTGTGTATATATATATATACATATATATGTTCAGGCAAAGTATAAAATTCAGGTATTCTATACAATACGTAGGCATTCTGTACATTGCCGTATGGGTTTTAGGCAAAGTATGAAATGAATATTGTATTACAGTGAGGTTAGGTTAATTGAATGCCAAGTTAGATCAACTGTATGCCCTTGACGATTAGTTAGGTTAAGTCGTGATATTTTCATTAGTTTTGACAGTAAACGAAAATATCATGACTTAACCTAACCAATCGTCAAGGGCGTACAGTTGACCTAACCGGGCATTCAATTAACCTTCATTAACATTAACATTCATTCATTAACCTTCATTAACATTCATTTCATACTTTGCCTAAAAACCATTCGGTAATGTATAGAATGTCTAGGTGTTGTATAGAATACCTGAATTTCATACTTTGCCTGTAACATATATATGAGGTATGAATCGGTCTTCAGTGCCCCAAAAAGTGACAAAGCGATACCTGTCATAGATGCATTCTTCGAAGAAAAATTGCAAGGAGAATGTATAACAGACTTTGATTTTATCCCAGAAGATGTAGCGACAGCTATAGGACAAATGAAATTACATTCAGCTGCAGGTCCGGACAAATGGAACGCACTACTGATCAAAAACTGTAAAAATGAAATAGCTATACCCCTATACTGGATATGGAGAAGATCCCTAGACACTGGAGAAATACCGACCATCTTGAAAAGAGCAAACATTGTCCCTATATATCATATAAAGGCGGGGATAGATCTCAAGCAAAGAACTATAGACCAGTTTGAAAGAATAGTCAGAGAGAAAATCTATGACTTCTTGGAGACACTGGAAAGATTCAACGAAAATCAGCAAGGATTCCGATCAGGAAGATCATGCCTGTCACAACTTATAGAGCACTATAACAATATCGTAGATGCACTTGAAGGCAGTTTTCGAAAAATGCGATCATGGTATAATAGCACATAAAATGAAACACATGGGAATAACAGGCAAAGTGGAAAAATGGATCTACAACTTCCTCAGAGAACGTCTACAGGTCGTCAAAATTCAAGGTGTATCATCATCAGGATCAGAAGTACGCAGCTCAGTACCACAAGGTACAGTACTGGTCCCACTCCTGTTCATTATCATGTTAACAGATATAGACAGTGGAGTTAACAGCAACAGTATAGTAACATCCTTTGCGGACGATACAAAGATCAGCAGAAAAATCAGCGATGCAAATGAAGTGGAGGCCTTGCAGAGGGACACGAACAAAATATACAAATGATCAGAAGATAATATGACATTTAACACCGAGAAATTTCAGCTCTTGAGATATGGTAGAAATGAGGAACTTAAACAGACTACATATCATGTTCCAGATAGATAAGAAATTCAGAGAAGCACGAAAGCGGTCGACTTGTGGGTAATAATGACCGATGATGCCAAATTTGAGACACAAAATCAGAGAGCAATAAACAAAGCAAAAAAAGTCGCGGGACAGGTACTAATAACGTTCAAAAGGAGGGACAAAACAGTAATGATTCCCCTGCTGAACACACTGATCATACCAAAACTTGAATACTGTTCAGTTTTGATGTCCCCATATAAAAAGGAAGAAATTAATAAACTAGAGGAAACGCAGACATTTCACAGCCAAGATTGATGGCTGCAAAGAACTCAACTACTGGGAAAGACTACGGAAACTAAATCTGTACTCCCTGGAAAGAAGAAGAGAGGGGTACACCATAATCTACACATGGAAAATGATCGAAAAACTGGTACCAAACCTCAAACTAAACCCAATTACCATCCAAACAACGCTGGAAAATAGGAAAGGCAGAATGTGTAATGTTCCCAAATTAAAGGCCCGACAAGGGACCTCCTCAACACTGAAGGAAAATAGCTTGGTTGTCAGGGGCCAATACTTTTTAACCAGCTTCTACAGGACCTCAGAAACGTTACAGGGGTCAAAGTTGAAGTCTTCAAGAGAAGGCCAGATGCCTGGCTCAGGACGGTACCAGATGAGCCGGGTGTACCTGGCTATGTGCGGTGGGGAGCGCAAGAGAGCAACTCGCTCCTCCACCAAGTCAGGCCTAGAGGCGGGGCCACCAGCTTGACCTTCGTGTGAAGAGAGACCAACACACGGAAACTGAACGAGGTTAACGCGGTGTGTATATATATATATATATATATATATATATATATTACGAAAATTTTATTTATGATCTGCCAACTTACCTAGCATTACCGTCTCTTGTCAAAATTTCAACTTTGGTAGCTCAGTGCCGAAACCTGAAATTTAACGCCAATAACCATTAGATTTAAGTATTTCACAATCTATAAATATATATACAATCACATTCACTCCAAGGTTTACGGTTTACACCCAGGACTTAGTCAATTTCGCAAAATGGGCAATTTTCCCCGAGCAATCAAATCCAAAAATGAAGTTGTAACTCTACAATGACCTTGGAAAAGGATGAAGAATTCTTCTACCAGCCAAAATTTAAAATTAGGTTCTTATGCCAACCACGTTTTTTTCTCTATTACTCGTGACGTCACACCAAACTTTATATGGTTAAAATGGCGCTATTGCGATTGTTTATGCTGAATGCTGAATGCGAATTTCATATAAAAAAGTAACATTATTACGATTTGAAGAATCAAAAAAAAAAACCTTTAATGACCATAAAAAATTTACCTTTGGAAAAAACAGTCATAAAAGTCTCGTACGGATAAAATAAATGACTCGCGCGGATATGAAATTCAATACCACGGGTTAATATTTGTGTTCAAATCTCAAAAACAAAAGATGTGTAAATATGAACGCAGATATTAAGGGCAGACTTTAACAAAAAATCGATATAAAAGAAAATCCCGAGGCAAATATGAGTAATTTTTAATTCTGTAATGTCTATAAATAAGTTTCATAAAAATCAAAATTATACGCGAACTTAAAAATAATACAGAGTAATTTTTCTCCAATCACCTTTATTACGAATTCTAAATAATACAAAGAAATTGTTTACTTGCAGAGAGAGAGAGAGAGAGACAGAGCATTGCAAGGAGTTACAAGGAAACAAGAGGAAGCCTCAAAGACCTTTCGGTCCATTTGGGGAGGTTCCTATTAAACTAGTGCATTTCTTAATTAATTTAGCAGTAGTAAAAAACTGCATAAAAAAGCATAAGTCTCTCCCTACCCTCCGATCCCTACCTGTCAGAGGCAGGTACGGAAAAAGGTTGAAGAAAATATCTTGATCATGGAAAAGTAGTCGAGGAAATTTTACAGGAAAGATGAAAATACTACAGTATATAAACTAGCTCCACACTTACGTTATGTACACAGAGAAATCGTACTCTAGAGAGCATGATTGTATAAAGTAACATATTTGTGCTAATCGTATATCAACTACTTGGTATCGTCACAAAAACCTCAAACATATGTTTTGATTTTATATAAAATATTTACAGATTTATTCACTTAGGTATCGAGCCAACGAAAACCCCATGGCCAACTCCAGGTTAGCCACAAAATGATTAAGCAACTTCCCATGTCTACACCCATGTACGCGCAAAGCCATCACGCTGGCAAGGTGATAAAATGTTTCTACAGGAAAGAGGTTTTAACAGGAATTGATAAAAGAAATCAGATTTTCTACACCATGCCCTCACCCTTCACACGCACCCAGCCATCCACGAGAAGAGAAAAAAAAGAAATAAGGAAGGCAGAAACGCAACTTTACCTCATGAATTTATTTATTTTTTTAGTTTTTGTTCATTAGAAAATTATGTATTTCTACAAAATACTTATCTAGTCTATTAACAAGGTAGGCAAGTGTGTGAGCGTGTTTTCTGTAACTGGATGTATGTGATGTGTATGTGCCTGCCAACTCTTTAAATGTCGCCGAGTTTCAACTTGGGTATCCCGCGTAAAAAGGTGTTTATGCGGCAAGTGATATATTGAGTCGTTCATACTTCACGATGTTGTGTCATTAGAAGAGTAGAGAAAATCCTTTTCCAGCGAGAAATATCAATGGGAAGTCCCTGTATCTATTCCCGTGTACTTGTCCCTCGTGGAGAATGAAAATGTTTCGTGGGTGATCACCCGTTGTTGCTCCGGCGAATTCAAGAGTCTCCCACTTAGAGGTGTTTATGAGGCAAGTAATCAAAAAATTAATTGCTCGATGGATAATTATACTATGTGGGGCACAATGCAACCAGAGACGTCTCTAAAGTTGAGGGGGACTAAGTGTTAGAGTAAATGTTTAACTCCTGTGGGGTTACGTTATAATACTATTTTCAAAATACTTGTTTAATCTATTCTTAAATTATGTCATATGTGAGAACAGTCTTAAACCCTGAGTGTATTGAAGACTTTGTCCAGACTATTTTTAAGCATATTTACACTTTGGCTTCAAACAACCTTCGAGGGAAGTTGATTCCAAATATTAACTATTTTATAGGAGAAGAAATTATCGCAGATGGAGGTACTAAATGGTTTTAGTTCCAACTTAAAGCTATTATTTCTTGTCGGATTGGTATTAAATAAGAATAATTTCCTGTAATCTACCTTGTCTATTCCAGGTCTCTAAAGTAAACATATTTAAGCACTCGGATCTTTTCCTTTTGGGGGCTAGCAGCGAATTTTAATGAAAATCGGTATACTAATGTAGGTTTGGTCACTGATTTAAAAAATAACTTTTTTTTGAGAAATGAAAAACAAACATGTTAGTGCACTTTAAATAATTAATGTGTTTTTAACGAAAATATCATGACTTAACCTAACCAATCGTCAAGGGCGCACAGTTGACCTAATCGGGCATTCAAATGACCTAATCGGGCATTCAAATGACCGAACTGGGCATTAATTCTTGATTTGTTTTTCTGCTACTTTTACAGATCTGCCGGGATCCTTCAAAAAACGTATTCTTTGTGAAGTTGCACTTTTTACCATTTGACCGACGCTTTTGGCAACGAAAGAACTGGGTATTTTTATCAAAGGAACACACTTTCCCACACTTAGAGCACTTTTTCATAAACAGTAGCAGTTTGTGACTCTGACTAAATTTAACACAATCCTTTGTAACTAGTTTAAGCTAGTTAAAACACACATTAATTATTTAAAGTGCTCTAACATGTTTGTTTTTCATTTCTCCAAAAAAAGAAAGTTATTTTTTAAATCAGTGACCAAAACTACATTTGTATACCGATTTTCATTAAAATTTGCTGCTTGCCCCCAAACGGAAAAGACCCAAGCACTCTAATACGTTCGTAGTTTTGAAGTCTCATTGAAGGGATCAGTTTTATGGCCCTTGCTCGTACCCTTTCCAACCTTTCTATATCCTTCATGAAGGACGGAAACCAAAACTACACACAATAATCGAGTTGAGGTCTAACTGGTGAACTGTAAAGAGACATTACAATCTCCTTATTTCTAAATTGGAACTGTCTTTTAATATAACCTAGTACTTTTTTAAGTCTCTCTTTTCGACTTCCACAGGGTGTCCCGAAAGTCTTTTACACCTATGTATAATCTCGGAATATTAAATGATGTTTGGTTCCAACAGGATGGAGCACCTCCCCACTATTCCTTGAGGGTTCGTGAATATTTAAATGAGATGTTTCTGATCGATGGATTGGGACATTAAATTGCAACATTAAAATGGCCTCCGGGAAGCCCAGATCTCTCGAGTTGTTACAATGCATTATGGGGATTTATAAAGGAAAAGGTTTCTCAAAAACGTTATGATTCCAATGACGGACTAAAGGATCATTGGAATCATAACGTTTTAGAGAAACCTTTTCCTTTATAAATCCCCATAATGCACTGTCACAACTCGACAGATCTGGACTTCTCGGAGGCCATTTTAATGTTGCATTTTAATGTCCCAATTTATCGATCAGAAACCCTCATTTAAATATTCACGAACCCTCAAGGAATAGTGGGGAGGTGCTCCATCCTGTTGGAACCAAACATCATTTAATATTCCGAGATTATACATAGGTGTAACAAGACTTTCGGGACATCCTGTACACAGTGCTTTAACGGTTTGAGATCATCACTGACATAAACTCCTAATTATTTCTCTAGATCAGTCTCAGTGAAGTTTCTCCCCGAGAGAGAGTAATCAGTCTTCAGGTTCTCGTAAACTATGTGTATTACCATACATTTGTTCAAGTTGAATGGCATCTGCCAAGTAGCAGACCATTCGTCTAACCCAGTGCTGTCCAACTTCTATAAAGCGCGGCCAAGATGTTGCCTATAATCATACACTGTTGGTTAATACGACTTAGGAACCCGCTGAATGTTGTTCTCCCTACTAGAAATGACAAAATAGGGAAGAAAATTCAGAAATGAAATTTGGCAAAAGTCCATTCCGCGGGCCGCCAGTTGGACAGCGCTGGTCTAACCTATCAAAATCATTTTGAATGGTTCTTACGTCCTCCTCATTACCTACACTATTTCCTAAAAGTAAACAGTAAATAAAAGTTAAAAGTAAACTTTTTAATTTCAAATTCCTCATAATTTAAGTTAAAATCACGACTAAAATTAATTTTATTAAGAAATTTGGGCACCTAAAAATAAATAAAAGTAAAAGATCACCCGAAGATCAGGGAACCCCCAATCTTCTTTAAGGCTAACTAACGAAAATATCACGACTTAACCTAACCAATCGTTAGGTGAACTGTACACCCTTTTGTTCAGAACCATCCCAAACCATTTAATAATATTTAAGAAAAAAATGTCACGTTTAGGCCTATTTAGATCAACAAAATAGTTTATTAGGTCTATTCATTATTGTATATAAGCTTGAATTAAGTAGTCTATAAGAACACAAACAAAAAAGTATAGAATTGTGTAACATAATGAGCGATTGAAATATATAGGCTAATGCTAATAATAATAATAATAATAATAATAATACTATTACGAAATTCTTTTATCTAAATTAAAATATTTTAATATTTATGTTGTTGATTTTACTTTGTGCAAGTTTAACTTTTACGACACCTTCAATTTAGGCCAAGGAAACTAAAATGAGTAAAATATTTGTCCAAGATTTCTACTTCGCAAAGAAAATAAATAACTATACACTATATCATATACATCCGGTTGTACGAGTCCTTTGCGCATGACTAGAAAAGCCCGAGACGCATGCAACAATTTCAAAGATTTAAGTTCACCCATTACACCCACTTACAATGGAAACAAGTATATGCACTTTGAAGAAAACCATTTATTTTGAGGCATTAGCTGGTTACGATAATAACATACGATGTTTCCAAAAATATGTTCCAGAATAAATGTTTTTGTGAAGGTAAAAACTAAAAAGGAAAATGATTTTTGTGGTTACATTACATGCTGAGAAGTGGTGTCATGGCATAAGGAAACAAAAACTAAAGCAAAATGATTTGTGGTTACAATACATGCTGAGAAGTGGTGTCACGGGGTAAGAAGCAGTAAAAATAGAAATGTAAAATCAAATATATTAATTCATTTGGAACAATAAGAAGGATAAAAATGGGTCTCATATTAAAATCGTGAAAAGAGATTTATAGGAACTATTTTGCGGTGTACATCTCGAAGTAGACACACTGTAGCGTAAATCTGGTGTGTAATGTTAAATAGGTAGGCATGGGCGCCCGCAGGTAGGGGCAAGGGGGGGCGCTTGCCCCCCCTTGGAAATGCCAAGAAAATATATTAAATATTTTCTAAGAAAATATTTATATCCTAAACTTGCTGAAAAGTATCCAACTGCCTCCTAAAGGGTGAAAATTTTTATTTGTGTGCATGATAAAAGGTTGCTACCTTTTTATTTGTTCACCGGGAGAAAATCAACTCCAACAAAACTGATTTATGGAAAAGGTTGTTCATAATTTTGGTAGTGACCGCATACGACTACAATTCCTATTCAAATGAGCAGTGTAGGTGATGCTCGAAACACCGTTTTCAAATTAGGTACAACATTTACTTCAGTGTGCTTTTTTCTTCATTCTATCATGTTTTTTTATAAATAAAATAAATGATTGTTATCATGTGCAATGTGCATTGTATGTATATACAATATATTTGCATTGTCCATTACAGAAAATGCAACACTAAACTTGCTTAGAATTAACCTGCTGGTTCCTAAGGGGTCAAAAGTTTTTGCTTGCTCCGGTCCCTACCTATTAATACATTAAATTTTGCCCCCCCTTGGAAAAAATCCTGCGGGCGCCCATGTCTAAGGTAGGGACACTCGGATATACAAATCTGTTGAATGGTTGGGTGTTATCTAATATCCTAAATTGGTTGTGAATGGGTGGTCTTTGGCGTGACGAAGTTCCTGATGAATAAATAAGTCAGAGTTTATTTATATTAGTAGCCTTTTTGTGTTTGTTGAAATGCCACTATGTTCATTCATTTTAATTGCGTATTGGCGGATTGAATTACCATTATATACAGTTCTAGTTACATCCAACAGTCAACACAGATCACGAACGAACATAACCGGTCGAAAAATTTATAGTTACGACTGAATAAGGAACTAATGGTACATTATTATGGGTGTGAACAAAGCGGATTTGTATATCGGGGGAATAATTTTACTAAATTGCACCCAAAATAATGCTGGATTTATTATTAGGTAGCAGTAGAAGGATAATCTAATGTACGTCTTTATTTATTGCTCGATCCTAAATTATATTGAGGTTGGCAAATATAATGTTTAGGAATTGACGGAGGACGCTAGAAAACAAGTTGGAGACAAGAATTGTTTTTAACTCTTTGTGGCACACAAGCAAAAGAATGTCTTATTTTATTATTTCATTATTTTTTCTTTTTTCTTTCATGCGATAATCTTGTTAAAATTTAATGAACGAAAAAGGAGTATATGTGGTGGTTTTAGGATGAAGTTAGGACTGAAAAGGTGGTTTTATTCTCAAACCATTGTGCCTGAAAGAGTTAAAATAGCTTACAGTTAAAATGTTATAAGCAAGGTGAAGCGTTTTTTTATGATTACTAATCTTACATATAGAGTTCTAAAGGTACTGAGGAAGTTAGTTCCCATACGAGTGGAAATGGGTTTCCTGTAAAGCGACGTGTGTGTGTGCTGTTGGTTTCAGTAATGGTATAACGTCTAGGAAACGGAAGATATTCTTGATTTCATGTTGTTCTTTAATGGAACAACATGAAATATGTTTGTTGTTGAGCAAGTTTAAAAAATGTATCTGCATTTTCTGTCTAAGTGTCAAAGTGTCATCTACAAACATCTTTTGTATGGGCTTAAACCACGGGCGTAGCCAGGATTTTTTAATGGGTGGGTCGGAAGGGGGGGGGCAGGCCATCAAAATTAATATAGGTGAGGATAGGAAAAATTAAATCTGATATTTCACATTATTTTACTAAATATAGCTCTCATTTTCAACATCAAAAAGCAGCAGTTTAACCACCTCATGTCTGCCGATTCTCTTCCCGTTCTTTCTATCTTCTTTCTACCTTTGTTATACTCGGGTCATGGCATTAATTGCAGTAGACTTCTTAATAATTTTAACACGCAGCTTCCTATACAAGTTTTAAATTCCCATCATTTGAAGCAGTCAACTAAAATTTAAAATGAACTCTGTTATTTAACCATTTCGGGACAACCGGTACAAATTGGTAGCGCTTCAAATGCACGCATTCATAATTTAATCCTACAAAAAAATCCGGCCTTAAAGGGTTAATTAGGAGAAAAGAAAAAAAAAATCACTGAAGATGGAAACAAATGTCTGAAAATTGAAAATGTCAGAAATACTGGTTTCTTCTACTTTGCGATTTTACAATATATATATATATATATATATATATATATATATATATATATATATAATTTTTTAAAGCAACCAATAATTTAATACAAGTTCTTGTCCAAGTATAAAAACGTAAAATTTAATTGATCGTCTTAAATTATATACAATGAAATTACTGTTAGGATAGATTGAGGGAAAACACAGACTCGGGCATTCATTAGTAATATCCATTATTAAACGACTTTGGCTGAATTAATAAGATTTAAGCACATAATTGGCATCGTCTGTACGTGGGCATGATAATCTTTCAAATGCAAATTATCGTTTATAGAGACGAGATATGTGACATAATTTCCAAGATGTTAAACAGATTTTGAGAATTTTCGGAAATTTTTGAACGACTGAAATAAAAAGGGAAATAACCACGATTAAACTCGTTTTGCACTGGTTAATATCAATTGTCGGGAGGGCCAGAAACTACACCGAGAAAATTTGGGGGTTCAAAGACTAACCTAGTCACTAGTCAGGTCAACGGACGCATCCAGTTTCAAAAGTGAACTTTTGAGTTAATTAACACAGAAAATGTAACTTTACAATCATTAAAGTTAGAACTTTGGCTTTTAATGACTATTTATGTGATGGAACTTCACTTGATGGCATAAAATAAATTGACTAGTTTTAATTTTTTCGTTAACTAGTAGATGGACTAAATACAATGTAGGGGACAGAGTCAAATGCCCAGTTGCTAAGGTTTTATGCAGACTAGATTGACTATGTTAATTTTTTAGTCAAAAGGTCATATGGGTAATTGCGTGTTTTCTTTTAATAAAGACTGGCTAGTTTCAATGTCTGGTTAACTGGTTGATGGACTACATGCAAAGTAGGAAACCAAGTCGATTGCTCAGCTGCTCAAGGTTTATTCAAAGTAGTTTGACAATGTTAATTTTTTGTTAAAAAATCATACGGTTAATTGTGAGTTTTATTTGAATATACATTGACTAAAGGGAAGCGATATTACCCACTGAGCCAAGGGCGTTGTCCTCGTTGTATTGACTAAAGACTTCGGATCACCTGAAGATCAGGGCCTCCAGCCTTCTTTAGTTAGCTTTATAAAGCTAACTAACGAAAATATAACGACCTAACCTAACCAATCGTCAAGGGTGTACAGTTGCCCTAACGATTGGTTAGGTTAGGTCGTGATATTTTCGTTAGTTAGCCTTATAAGGCTAACTAAAGAAGGCTGGGGGCCCTCATCTTCAGGTGATCCAAGATTTCTGCTGTACCTTAACAGATTGGCGGTTTTCCTTTTTTAATTAAAAAAAAAAAAAAATTTAATAAAAATACTGACTTTTTAGTTTTTGTTGTTTTTTATTAAAAAAACAAAACAAATTAGACGCCTATTTTAAGTGCGTCGGAAATTAAAATAATTTATAATAAACTATACTCGGCCTTCCGCTAACTACACAGAAAGTCGTGTTTCCATCAATATGAAGAAAATTCTTCCGTCAGCCAAAGCCGCTTTTTTGAAGTACAACTTTGCATCTGATTTTTCCAGTTTGGCGGAATTTCATCAATCTGTAGAGTTAATTTCTTTCTTTCTGGCAACTATTTTCGTTCATTTGAAATTTAAATTAAACATAAATTAAGCTTATTTTGGATTTAGTCCCTTTCAGACATAGCAAAAGAAGCCTAACTGAATTTCCTGAAATTTAATTTTTATACGACAACTTCTTTATTTCACTCTAACTTAACTTTATGCGTTTAATGCAAGCACGATAACACAGGCCGCAGTTGACGTACAAAGGGCTCATTATGTCAAACAACTATTTATTAGTCTCCGTATATCGATGAAGTAATTCTTATTTTTGTTTGAAGAGACAAATATCGAAGTCAGAAATCGAAAATTTCATAAATTTTAAATTAAATTCTTGTTTTAAAATTGGCGTTTTATAATAAATTAACGTAGAATATAAATGTTTAATTTAAATAAAATATATTTAGCAAAATCTGCTATTTAAGACTCGCAAAATTGCTTACAGAATTAAAATGAGGCCATTCAGAAGTTTAATTCGTTTATCGCGCATGTGCAAGGTTTCTTCGCGGTTGTGCCAAATCAGGGAAAACTGACATTCATTTTCGAGCGTCTGTTGAAGACTATTCGTCATAGCAAGAGTGAAGAAAAATTGAGACGCTAAATTATGTCAGCATAAAATATATGGGGATAATGTTACGTCACGTTCAAAATTTTCAAATTTTTCAGTCAGTTACAAGGAGTTACAAGGACAAGAGGAAGCCTCAAAGACCTTCCGGTCCACTCTGGGAGGTTCCTGTTATTAAACAAGTTTATTTTTCTTTCAACTATCCTAGCAGTAGTAGAAAGCTGGATAGAAAAGTAAAAGGCTCTTTCCCCACCCTCCGCTCCCTCCCTGCCAGAGGCAGGTACGGAAAAAGGTTGAAGAAAATACCTTGACCCTGGAAAAGTAGCCAAGGAAATTTTACAGGAAAGTGAAGAATATATAAATAGCTCTATATTTAGCATGCTCACAGAGACACCGTGCAAGCGGACTCCTGCAGAGTTATGTTATGTTTTAGTCTTAAACTATGAGTATTCAGTACTTTGTCTAGCATAGTTTTAAACACATTTACACTTTGACTGGAAACAACCTCTGAGGGAAGTTGGTTCCAGATATTAACTATTTTATAGGAAAAGAAATTCCCGCAGACAGAGGTCCTAAATGTCTTTAGTTCCAGTTTAAACCCATTATTTCTTGTCGGATTGGCATTAAGTGAGAATAAGTTTCTGTAAGCTACCCTGTCTATTCCATTGAGCATCTTGAAGACTTGAATAAGCTGACCCCGCAACCTCCTCGTCTCTAAGGTAAACAGATCTAGGCGCTCCAATCTCCGTTGGTAGCTTTGCATTCTCAATGAAGGGATCAATTTTGTAGCCCTTGCTTGTACTCTTTCTAACCTTTCTATGTCCTTCCTGAGGGATGGAGACCAAAACTGCGCACAGTATTCCAGTTGAGGTCTGACTAGAGCATTATAAAGAGACATTACAGTCTCCTTGTTCCGAAACTGGAACTGTCTTTTATTATAACGTAATATTCTTAAGGCCCTCTTTTCGACTTCTGCACAGTGCTTCGACGGTTTCAGATCGTTGCTGATATAGACTCCTAAGTCTTTCTCTAGATCGGTCTCAGTCAAGTTCCTTCCCAAGAGAGAGTAATTGGTCTTCGGGTTTTTATAATCTATGTGCATTACCTTACATTTGTCCAAGTTGAATGGCATCTGCCAAGTAGCAGACCATTCGCCCAACCTGTCAAGATCGTTCTGAAGCGTTCTTACGCCCTCCTCAGTACCTACACTACTTCCTAATTTCGTATCGTCTGCGAATTTGGAGATTGTACTTAGAAGCCCGACGTCTATATCGTTAATATGGATGATAAAAAGTAAAGGACCCAGAACGGAACCCTGTGGGACACCAGTGGTGACGGGCGCCCACTGCGAAGCCACTCCATTTATTACCACTCTCTGCTTTCTATCTTTTAACCAATCCTCAATCCAGTTGGAAACGAGCCTGGTGATTCCTAGTCCTTTGACTTTAGCCATCAATCTCGCGTGAGGGACTTTGTCAAAGGCTTTTTGAAAGTCGAGATACACTATATCTATTGCCCTATTGCCCTGCAGGAGTTATCAGTTGTTTGGGATTGTTCCATCGGTAAATGAAATGGAACACTAATTCCATCAAAAGTGACGTAACCTGACAGGTGATACTTGAAGTAAAAACCAGTTACGAAAGCAACAACCTATAGATTCATTTTAATATAAAAAATGAAAATGTTTGAATGATGTTTATTTCAGTCAATTTTGAACATGCAGACTTTCTTTATAAACTTTTGTACAAAAATGACTTCTTGTTACCTTGTAGGAATGCCCGAACAAAAATTTCAATTTCATTTCAATTTCATTTCAATATTCTCACTGCATGTGATGAAGCCTATCCAATCATCCATTATTTTCATTAAATAAACTCTCTCTCTCTCTCTCTCTCTCTCTCTTCTCTCTCTCTCTCTCTCTCTCTCTCTCTCTCTCTCTCTCTCTCTCTCTCTTGTCTTTCAGTTAATTACTTCACCCAAAGCTATCTTCAGGGTATAAAAATGAGGTTGAACTTTTACTTACAATCATCATCCTTGCTACTAATGTTGAAAATTGAATTTTCATGAAATTTTTGGCAAAAATATTTTTTTCATTGGAAGTGTGATATTAATTATAAAGTAAAAATATCTGCTTTAGTTTTAACTCTCACATAAAAAAAAGGAGAACTAATTCCAATATCAATATTTTCTAGTTCTAATTAAAAGATTGGAATTGCAGAGATACAGTAAAAAACCTAACTGAAATAAAGTCTGTTTTTTAATAAGAAATCACTGTGTAGTGTCCAATTGAAGTTGCAGAGACGTTTGCAAACACCTTAGCAATATGCCATCAACACAATAAGCGATATAACTCATCAACTCAAACAAGATCAAGATGACGTCACACAAGCACGACTAAGATGACGTCACATCCCGAGGATTCACTCAAGGCATGTCCTCATGACTTGCTTCAACTTCGTTACAAGGACTTCTCTCCCTTCGAACACCAGTTTGTGATCCACGAGCTACCATCATGTAAACACCATTGGTGCAGGGCCACGCTGGCCCCGTTGTCATTCACCTAACTTTATATAAAGACTAATCATTTACCTCGCGCGTCATTACTTCAAGTGTATACATTATTGCAACTGTAAACGCCATGTTTCTATCTAATTCCTAAATCATTTAATTTCATGTAATCATTATTGCAACTGTAAACGACATGTTTCTATCTCATTCATAAATCGGTACTTTGTGTAATAAAGGAAGAAAACTCATTCTAACAATCAACCTAAGTAATAACTTAATTAATAACATTCTTTGATCTAAAAGTTCTGGTGACCTTGGCCAAAGCATTCATCATTGATTATATTAATGACAATCACTTATAACAGTAATTATAAACATCATTCCCTATCGTACCGATTTACGCATCAAACATGGCTACAAACTGGCCATTAAATACATAATTATAAATTAGTACTATAAATTGGTCTTGTGTTTAGCTTTTAAGGACAATTTAAAAATATTCTTTTGCAGTGATATCAAATAATTCGTATTTAAATACGGTACAATATTCAAAGCGCGTCTCAATAGACCTACCTGCATCTGTGTCGTGTGTTACTTTCCCGTGCATATATCTACGGTTATTTTTTTTCGGTACATAATAACGCGCTTCCAAGCAAAGAATATGCCATAAGAAACCAATACCTCTACTGCACCCCGCACTACTGGCGACGCCGCCGCCGCCGCCGCAGTCTCAAACAGGATCCCCACTTATTGGCCAGCTGATCTCCGCACTTGGTTCTTGCAAGTGATATGCCATTGCGATTATCAGAAGGTAACGAGAAACGAGGACAAGTTTAACCTCGTAGCGTCACAACTCACACCCGAGATCGCTTACGAGGTGCGAGACATCCTCAGTAATGGGCCCCGAGAGGACCCCTATGAGGCCCTAAAAACTGCCGTCCTAACACGAACCGCCATGTCCGAGCAGAATCGACTACGGAGGTTACTTGCGACCTAGGTGCTCGGAGACAGGTCCCCGTCGCAGTTCCTGCGACACATGCAGCAGCTCTTGGGGGATTCGGCGAACGTCATCGAACATTCTTTCTTCCGCCAGCTCTTCATCCAACGACTGCCACCATATATTCAACGAGTGCTTGTGGTGACGGGGTCAGACACCACTTTGCAGGATCTGGCAGACATGGCGGACAGAGTTATGGAGATCGAAACGTTACAAGTGGCCGAGGCTGCTCTATCATCCCCTCCCCAGGCGGTTCCCGACAACACCCGCCTAGAGGAGTCTATCACGAAGATGACGGTCATGATGAAAGGTCTCCTCCGCGACGTACGTGACCTGCAGGCACGCAACAGAAGCCGATCACGTAACCCCACCACCAGCCCCACAACCCACGACCCCGTCCCCGTTCCCACACTCGCCTCCCCGACGAAGCGGGCATATGCTGGTGTCACCGAAGATTCGGTGATCAAGCCCGAAAATGCACCGCCCCCTGTCAACGAGCGGGAAACGTATCAGCCGAGCATTAAAGGCCTCTAATGTTCCAGGCTTCAAGGGCGTCCGCCTGTTCTTCGTTACAGACGCCCATTCGCAAGATCGTTTATATCCCAGGTGGGAAACCGAATTACACGCGGTGAATTCATCGCCGATACAGACCTACGGAGAAAAATCCCTCACCCTCAACCTCGGACTCAGGAGAGTTTCCCGTTGGGTTTTTCTTATCGCCGACCAGGGTTGGTAAAAAAAACGTTTTTTTGAAAAAAAAACAAAAGCCATTGGTTTTTTTATAAAAACAAAAAAAAAACATGTTTTTTTTTGTTTTTAATATACAGCCTGTAGGCTTATATATATATATATAAATTGAGGAAATTGAAAACTTTTAGTATTTCTAATATAATTTAAGTGTTAAAAAAATGAAAGCAGAGAAAACAATGCCCTAACCATAAATTAAGAAAATAAACATCTGATTTATGATATGTGCATATAACCAAATATTTAAAAAATAATTCTTTAGCCCATATAGGCCTCGCCTACATGTAAAAAAAAAGGTTTTGGGTTTTTTATTAAAAAATTTGTTTTATTTACCAACCCTGAGATACAAAGAGCTTTATCAACTCCTAATTTATTTCTTAATTTGGACTATATCAGTCCAAAAGCAGAAAAAATTCTTTCAACTGCAGCATGAGTGACAGGTATGAACACTGATGCATTGTTCTGCACATCTTCAGACAGTTCTCTGATAGATCTCCATCATGCAAGTGGGGTTATGTTTAGATTAATGGAAATACATGCATGCACAAAATATAAATGCAAGGTTGCCTGTATTCTTTTATTTCTTCTTCATATACTTTTGTTTTTTTGTTTTTTTTTGTTTTTTAAAAATGATTTAAACCAAAACCCTGTCGCCGACGTGCACCAACCAATCTTGGGAGCAGATTTTCTGCAACATTTTGATCTCGCAGTGGATCTCAGACGCCGGAAACTCATCGACCATACGACCAGCATCAGCGTGCAAGGCACCTTCTCCCGTACGTCAGCGCCTCCGTCAGTATATTCGGTGACTCGCCCTGAGTCACCGTACGGTAACCTACTGGCGGAGTTTCCATCGGTGACACGCCCTTGCAACCGCGAAGTGCCAGTCAAGCACAACGTCCTCCACTATATTCAGACTTCAGAACCCCCGAAGAATGCTCGCCCTCGACGCTTGGCCCCGGACCGCCTGCGCATCGCAAAGGCCGAGTTCGAACACATGATCGAACTGGGAATCGTCAGACCCTCCAAAAGCCCTTGGGCGGCACCGTTACACACGGTCCCCAAGAAGACTGAAGGCGACTGGCGTCCTGTAGGCGATTATAGGGCGCTCAACACTTGTAGTGCCCGATCGCTAACCCACCCGCCTTCTACAGGATTTCTCTGCCAACCTAGACGGACGTAAAGTTTTCTCGAAACTCGATCTAATAAGGGCATACCATCAAATCCCGGTAGCTCCGGAGGACGTTAGCAAGACTGCAATTGTAACGCCCTTCGGACTTTTTGAATACGTCTGCATGCCTTTCAGGCTCCGGAATACAACACAAACCTTTCAGAGGTTCATTGACGTCCTCCGTGGTCTCCCCTTGTTTTGCCTATATTGATAACCTCCTCGTCGCCAGCGTCGACGAAGTAGAACATGCCCACCAACCTTCGGCAGGTTTTCGCTCGACTCGAGGAATATGGGGTCGTCATTAACCCCAGCAAGTGCCAGTTTGGCGTTTCCGAACTGCAGTTCCTTGGTCATCACATCACAGGCAATGGCATCTCCCCCAACCCCCACAAGGTCGACATCATCAAGGATTTCTCCCCCCCTTACCACCCAAAGAAAAATGCGGGAATTCTTAGGTATGGTAAGCTTTTACCGTAGATTTATTCCCCATTGCGCCCACCTCCTCCGCCCTCTTCACGCCCTCCTACGCCCCTGCAGGAGAGGCTCCTCTACGTCAATCCCATGGCTCGAAAAGGCTCAGCGAGCGTTCGAGTCGGCAAATCAGCCCTCATAGACGCGACCCAGCTGTCTCACCCTCATCCTGACGCAATCAGCCTCGTCGTGGATGCCTCCGACTTTGCGGCAGGCGCCGTTTTGCAACAAGCGTCCGGAGACGGGTGGCAACCTTGTTTTCTTGTCACGTGCATTCAAACCAACGGAAACCAGGTATAGCACTTTCGGTCGAGAATTGCTTGTGGTTTAGTTGGCGACCAAATATTTTCGGCACTACGTCGAAGGAAGAGAATTCATCATCTTTACGGATCATCGCCTACTCACCTTCGCAATTACCTCACACTCCGATCGGTATTCCCCCATAGAAATGAGACATTTGGACTACGTCTCACAATTCACCAGCGACCTACGGCACACAAAAGGCCAAAAATACAGCAGCGGACGCTTTATCAGGAGTTGCGATTAACGCGTCCCTTTTTCCGGCCAGCGGTGACGTCATCAGTTACGAAGCCATAGCAGAAGCCCAACGCCGAGATGATGAACTGCAGCAGCTCCATAGTTCACCCACGTCATTACAACTGGAAGAGATTCCCCTGCCTTCTTCTACGATGACCCTCACGGTCGGTGCTTCTACAGGATCGCCTCGTCCCTACGTCCCCGAAGAATTCCGACGCGGAGTCTTTAATAGGCTTCATTCCCTTTCCCACCCCGGCATTCACGCCTCTCAGGCCCTCCTCGCCTCGCGCTTCGTCTGGCCCAGCATCAACTGTGAGGTCAGACGTTGGGCCCGTGCCTGCATAAAATGCCAGAAAGCCAAAATTCACTGTCACACGACGGCACCTTTAGCTGTTTTTCGCCCCCCCCCGACGCACGGGGAGGGGGAGTTCATTTCCTCACTCAGACGGTTACACGTACCTTCTCACCTGCATCGATCGTTTCACGCGTTGGTCTGAGGCGATTCCCATTAAGGACATTACAGCAGAATCCGCCGCCCGCGCCTTCGTCAGTGGTTGGGTCTCCCGTTTTGGAGTCCCATCAACAATCACTACTGACCGCGGTCGACAATTCGAATCCACCTTATGGAAGATCCTGACGCAGCTTTTAGGCTGTTCCCGAATCCGGACTACGGCATATAGGCCCATGGCCAATGGCCTCGTCGAGCGGCTGCATTCCAAGCCACACTTCAACCGTTATACCAGAACGATTCAACACTTGAAGTACGCTACAATTCCTTCCTGCAAGAAAGAAAATCACTACTGTATGCGTCTAGTTGGCCTCTTTACTACAACCCCTACCGGTTTCTCAGCACATCAACCTCATCTAGGCCTACAGTCTACAAGGTCAACCTTCAGGTATCTCTTCATCTCCAGAGGTATTTCAACATTGTCGGTAAGCTCTCTGTGCCTCGTTCTTAAGCAATTATCGTGAAACCTACGCAGCGTAATTGCAGAACCGCGTTAGGCCATACCCAAAAGTGTTTTCACTACTGTTGAAACTAACTTTCTCGTTAGAATTGCAGTAGGCCTATTCCAAGTGTCATTCCAATACCGTAATTGCGTATCACCCTGTTATTGTGTTCTTTCATGTAATTAATTTTATTTTGCATCCGTTTATGTGATCCTTTTAAACATTTCATTATTGACGGCCTAATCCACTTACAGTGTATTAAACGTACGTGCATTCTTTCTATATTAATATCATATCATATCTATCATTAATCTATTCTATGTTCCATTTATGCGTTATTCTCTAGCCTACCTAAATCAGTGTATTACGTAATCCATTCAGTGCACCAAACGCACGTGCATAGTTTCTGTTATCAAGGCTTCATATTTCATGCTGCGTTTCCATTTGTGCACAACTCATTAGCCTATATAACCTTACTTAACAATTAAGCTGTATAACCATTTCCTTATTTGCTAAGCCTCAGTCATCTTTAGCATAATGTAAATGCCGTTATATATTTGGTAATCACTATAACTATCGTCATTGCATTGTTAATCGCTGTGAACAAATAACTGATTTATTTTCTTAAATAAACACAAAACTACAAGGTAATTCTTCTAACCTTATTAATATTGTTTGCTTGGGTGTAATCCAAGTTGGTGACCTCGAATCATTCGTCTCACTCAGAAAGTAATTATAGTAAGCCTACTTCATTGGCCACCTCAAACCGGAGATTCCATAGGACATTGTAAATTGTTGACCCCAGCCTTGTCATTAACAATCAAATCATTATCACCTCAATCGGCTAATAACTAGGCCTACTATAACTGCATAATGTATGGCGAAAGTTCACTTTTATTTTTACTCTTTTGGAGTACATCGCGGGGTCGAAGGCACCTAAACCAATGCGTGTCTGTATTTTTGTATATGTGGTATGCTCATTTGTTCTCAACACTATTAGCGCATGTGCACTCGGTTAGGTGCGAATGTTTGAAAAGTCTTGTCTTCTGGTCAGCCAAAAGAAAGTATTCATTTAATTCTATACTTGCTATTTCTGTTACAAAATTTAATTAATTAATTAAATTAATAAATAAATAAAAATCAAAAGGAACAACAAGGCAAATCACTTGAAGAGTATTAATTCCTCATAATGGTATAGTTTACTAACAGATTTAGTGCAAAACGGTAAAAAAGTTTGACGAAGCAGCATGCAGGAGTGAAGTTCGCTGTCTACTTCAGAAGGAAGAGTAAAATAGGATTAAACTAGCAAAAGGTCGGCGCTACGCGCCGATTTTGCTAGATCTGCGGTGCTTCGGCTGAATTGTGGGCCTACGGCGTATTTTATTTTGAACATCAGTAGCCCTTTATCTCGATATCATTCCTATTCCTCTCACCTTGGACCTCAGTAATTGGGGTGCCTGCGGCCTTCCAGTTACTGGCAAACCAATTATTCATTCAATAAAACTACAGAAAAGAACGCAGCCATGAAAATCTAAAGCTTCACAAATCTTAATACAATGAGCTCGGATTTGAAGCCTAAGATTTTCATGACTGCGTTCATTTCTATAGTTTTATTGACCAAATAACTGAACCGACAGTAATTGGGGGCCCTGCGGCCCGCCAAATCATAGTTTTCATTGTTTCGAGTGCATCAATAATATTGTTATAGTGTTCCATTAGTTGTGATAAGCATGATCTTCCTGACCGGAATCGATGTTGGTTATCATTTTTTTTTCTGAGTTTCCCCATTAACCCCACCCCCTCCCCCATTACCCCACCCCTCGATCTTCCTGACCGGAATCGATGTTGGTTATCATTTTTTTTTCTGAGTTTCCCCATTAACCCCACCCCCTCCCCCATTACCCCACCCCTCCCCCATTTTGTGCCAAAATTATGATTAAAAATGAAGAAATGGGAAGAACTGTACCCCTAAAAGGGGGGGCAGGATTTATGTTAGGGAATTTTTTTTTAGCATGGGCACTGCACAATAAAAAGACGCATCGAATGGTGAAAACCGCATTGTTCTACACCAATTGTAGCGACCTGTAGGTGTGCGCAAAAAAACTGTTACATATATATATGTAAGGCTTCATTTCTGAAATAGTATATTAGATGTACTCTGAATATAAAGTATTTTTAAAGAGTACACTTGGTGTGCCAATGTGTCAGTGTTGCCATTTCTACAGATTTATCTGTGCATCTACAGATTTTATGCTTTGTTTCAGATTTTCAGATTTTTCCCCCAAAATGGGCGAAATCTACAGATTTCTAAAATTTATGATTTTTTTGTTCTTTTCATATTTTCCTTCAAAATGGGCAAAATTTGCCGATTTCTAAGATTGAGGTTTTTTTTACTAACCACTACGGACTACACTGGATATTACAGTAATATTACTGAGTTTCTCCATGAGAACCAACAAATTATTTTCGTGCGCCACCTGTCAGTAGAGAGTGGCAACATAACATAAACATGCCACACTCAGCTGACTGTGCGTCGGTTCTTACTAAGTCATCAACAAAACACACTGCTAAAGAAAGCAAAGGGTGGAATCTAGAGTACAGATAAATAGCCCTGTTGTTGTTAATGATAATGTTAATTCCATAATTCCAGTACTGCACAAAATTATGTATTTTATTGAATTCCTTTTCCATTTCGTATATATATATATATATATATATATATATATATATATATATATATATATATATATATATATATATGCATCCTTATTTTGTTGCTGTATACTTGTTCTCTATATTTGCTGCTTTTTGTCTAGATCATTCTTAAACTGGCCTATAGACGTAGCTTGAATAGTATTCTGGTTTAAAATATTCAGTTTATCTACCTTTCATTCACTAAATTTTGTGTTTAATTGACCATTTTTGTATTTCTGTTTGGAATTATGAATATTATTGTATATGTTACTTACAAAAATAAACTTTAAAATCAAATGGTAGTTTACAGATTTTGTCTACAGATATTTTTATTGAAACTACAGATTTCTACAGATATTTTTACACCAATCTTCAGATTTTCATTATTTTTGGATGGCAACGCTGCAATGTGTACTGAGAGGTATCTGGCCAATTTTTGAGGAAAAAACGTGGTGTCTTTCCGTCCTTCAATGCACATTAAATATCAATGTTAGGATTGTAAAACTGCGACTTTTTATAATTAATAATAAATAAACATAGAATAAAAATTTAGTCAAATTTTAAAAAAACGTAGAAAACATTTTGACCATGTTAACCCGTGACGGGGGCCTCACCTCCATTAAAAGGGCGTCACGTGATTGCACAGGAACTCAACCACGCAAAGTTCAGTACCATTAGTACGCCCCCGCGGCAACATTTTAGCTGATTTTAGCTTGTGTGGCCAATCGCGCTCCTTGATTTCTATTGATGTCACGTTTTCTTTAAAGGCGCCAGTCATTTCGATCACTCGCACACCAGGAAACCTGAAACTTTTCCATGTATACCTTTTTCTGTATTTTTAAGGTGTGTTCTTCCCTCGGTGTTTATAGTGACTTAAGTTAGTCATGTATATATGTATATATTTCTCTGTGTAGGCCTACCCTTGTAGTGATACTAAGGAAGACCCTATAGTGAATTTAATTTTGATTATGAAGTTACATTGACACTTAGTACTTGATACTGAATAATTAAATTATTCGTGAGGTTATAGTGAAACTGTGAGCCTATACAAAGTCAAAAGTTTATAAGAAATCATAAACGGTGCACTGAGACCTTGTTCCGAGTTTATATGAGACGTTATCCAAGCTACCATCTTTTGTGAAACTCAGACATTCAGCTCTGATTAATTAGCGATACTATTTAGTTACTTTTGAGTAAAATTGCGTTCATTATCGGCCACGTTACCACCTTGTTCATACATTACACCACCATGTTCAGTTTTCCCACCACCATCGGTCCCATCTTCCCTGGGATTACCGAGAATCCAGAAAAATCCGAACCCTTCACATCTATGTTGCTGTTGTCCACTATCATTAAATCAGTTAAGATTTCTTTAAAGACACCGAAATTAGCGTTGCAAAAGTCTAGTTGCTGAGTGAATTTTAAAAATTTACATGGGGGAATCTTAACATTAAAACAAACTAGGTTATGATCGCTGCCGCCAAAGAGAGAGAGAGAGAGAGAGAGAGAGAGAGAGAGAGAGGGAGAGAATTACAAGGAGTTACAAGGACAAAAGGAAGCCTCAACGACCTTTCGGTCCACTCGGGGAGGTTTCTGTTATTAAACTAGTGCATTTTTTAAGTATTCTAACAGTAGTAGAAAACTGAATAGAAAAGCATAAAGCTCTCTCCTGTCAAAGGCAGGTAGGAAAAAGATTGAAGAAAATACCTTGATCCTGGGAAAGTAGTCAAGGAAATTTTACAGGAAAGAGGAGAATATATAAACTAGCTCCACAATTACGTTATGTATACAGAGAAATCGTACACTAGAGAGCATGATTGTATGAAGTAACATATTTGTGCTAATCGTATATCAACTACTTGGTATCGTCGAACATGTTTCGATTTTATGAAAAATATTTACAGCTCTATTTACTTAGGTATCGGGCCAACGAAGACCTCATGGCCCACTCCAGGTTAGCCACAAAATGATTAAGCAACTCCCTATGTCTACACCCTTGTACGCGCAAAGCCATCTCGTTGGCAAGGTGATGAAATGCTTCTACAGGAAAGGGGTTCGAACAGGAATTGAGAAAGGAAATCAGACTTTCCACACCATGTCCTCACGCTTCACACGCACTCAGCCACCCAAGAGAAGGAAGCGAAAAGAAAGAGGGACGGCAGAACGGCAACTTTACTACACCTAATTCGTGCCACGAGTTTTTTTTTTATTCATTAGGAAATTATGTATTTCTACAAAATACTTAACTAGTTTATAAATAAGGCAGGCAAGTATGTGAGCGTATTTTCTGGAATTGGATGTATGTCATGTGTATGTAAATAAATTAAAACAGGCGTTTTTATAGGGTAGGCAGGGTAGGCTTTGCCTGACCATTAATTTTGTCAAACTTTAGAAGTATAAATATAGCAATATAAATTAGCGCAATTAGACAAAATCTGTCGATCGCGCCCTCTTAATCCAATATCATATGATTTCTTTTCTTCATATTAGCTATTACAACCTAAAACGCCCTGCCTACCTTGAGTGTATAATATAAATTCAACTAGTGTGGCGGATTTGATATATGCCATTTTTAATAGAGTAAATGTACATATAGTCAGCGCGCGGACTTTTCTACTAAACTATACATTTTGCACGCTTACGTTCATTATGAAGCTGTAGTGAATACTCTTATTTTAGATTCAAGATAAATGTTAATTTTACCGTCTTGAATTTTGGAATAGCTATAAATTCATTTTAAATTAGTTACCCATCATAATTCAATTGTAAACCACATTAATACTAATTTTATGTATACTGTATTATTTTATTGTATGTAAACATAATTAATATATATCACAATTGTCAGTTAATTATTTATATTCATAATTATTTTAATCTAATACCATGTCCATTTTGCAAATAAATAATAGAAATCCAAGGGTTATATTTTCCACCCTTGGTACTGTCGCAGTTTCGCCTAACGGACTCAATACGGCTAGTGAGATAATCACTGGTTGGCACTTAACCAGCGGCAGTGCTTATGGCTACATCATCCAGGTTAACCTATACCGGATAGATGCGCTACGGTCCCAAGCCGTAGCTTGCCTAGGTCCAACGACGACGACGACGAAAACCAACAATTGGTGACCCCGGAGTTGGATTCCCCCCTTTTACCCGAACGACTAGGATAGACTGTAACGTCGTTCGTGCCCATCACCCCCTTCACCCGAGCGACTAGGACCAGACTGTAACGTCGCTCGTGCCGTCTGCCCCTCACCCCTGTCCGTACGCTCTGTGCCTGCGCTCGTCTCAACCTCCACTCCTTCGTTGGTAACTTGTCGTCTTGCTTGTACGTCAGCAAGCATAGGAGAAGATGCCTGACGACGCTGGTGCCATCTCCCCACTTGAGCGTAAAGCTCCCCGTCTTCTGGCCGGGTGATCCATTTATTTGGTTCCACCAAGTGGAATCACAATTCAACTTGGGAAGGATCACCGCTAGCAGGACAAAATACGATCATGTTTGTCCTCTCTACCAGCGAGCATCATCTCTGAAGTCCGTGACGTCATCGTGTCTACTTCCACGAGTGAGGACCCATACAACGATCTGAAGTCTGCCATCCTGTGCCGCACCACTGTCTCCGAGCGTGAGAAACTACATCAGTTATCTCAAAAGAAGAACTTGGAGACCGTAAGCCCACTCAAATGCTGAGGGCTATGCAGTGCGCTCTAGGCGAACGCGCACAAACCTTCGATAAGGACATCTTTAGACAGTTGTTTTTGCAGAAACTTCCTCCATCAGCTCAGCGTGTCTTGGCCACTATGGATCCTGCTACTCCAGTTGATAAACTAGCAGAGAAACTGCCGACAAAGTAGTGGAGATTGACACAGCTCCGGTCAACAACGTGAACACACAATCGGAACTGGAGTTGAAAGTGGAAGAGTTAAGTCAACAACTCAACCACGTTTGTTCTCTGCTACAAAATCAACGGCAAAGAAGCCATTCTCGGTCAAGATTTACGAAGAGGCATCGTTCGAGTTCCGGGAAGATCTGCTTACCACTGTAAATTTGGTAAGAAGGCTAGGAAGTGCATCTCCCCTTGCAATTTTTCGTCGGAAAACCCCAGCAGCGAGTCCTAATGGCGTCTAGTACTCGCACTGCCAACCTGTTATTCATAAAGGACAGGAACTCTGGTGTCAATTTCTTGGTCGATACCGGAGCGTCAGTCAGTGTATTCCCTCAAAAATCTGGTAATACGCACTCGGAATCTCCGCCTCTATACGCTGCTAACGGTTCACGCATACCCACGTACGGTACTCAGTCGCGTGAACTAAACTTGGGCCTTCACCGATCCTTCAAGTGGATTTCATCTGTGCTCAAGTGCAGCATCCCATAATCGGCGCTGACTTCCTCCAGCATTTCAAACTCCTGGTGGATCTTGACAAGCGACGCTTATGCGACCAGGCCACACTGCTTTCTGTTCTTGCCAAACAGGTTGCCCTTCCGGACGCCTCGAACTCTGCACTTTCCCTCGTTCCCCCTAATTCCATGTACCAGTGCCTTTTCCAGCGATATCCAGGAATTCTTCAACCGATGCAGATGGGTGATACCATTAAGCACACCATTACCCATCACATTACAACAAAAGGTCCCCTGTGTTGCAAAACCCAGACGTCTTGCCCCGGACAAACTGAAAGCTGCCAAATCGGAATTCCAGCTTATGATAGATCTGGGATAATAAGACCTTCCAAAAGCAGTTGGTCCTCTCCCCTACACCTGGTCCAGAAGAAGTCAGGAGACTGGAGGACCATGTGGGGATTACGGTTTTTTAATTCGACAACCATCCCGGACCGATATCCGGTACCAAATGTCCAAGACTTTACTTCTCTTCTCCACGGCAAATCTATCTTCAGTAAAATAGACCTCGTTAAGGCTTTCCACCACATTCCCGTAGAGCCTTCGGATATTCCCAAGACTGCAGTTTGTACACCATTTGGGTTATTCGAATTTGTGAAGATGCCGTTCGGGCTACGGAATGCTGCGCAAACCTTTCAGAGGTTTATAGATGAGGTCACCAGAGGCTTAGACTTTGTTTATGCCTACATCGATGATTTGCTTGTGGCCAGCTCAACGGAAGAGGAACATAAGGAACATCTTTCACTCCTCTTTCAACGCTTAGAACAATACGGTGTTACTATTAATGCATCTAAGTGTGTGTTTGCACAGCCAACCTTGGAATTTCTTGGTCACACGATTTCGCAGCACGGAATTACCCCCTTCAGGACAAGTGTGAAGTGATAAAAAATTACCCTATGCCAAATAATCAGCGTGAGTTACGTCGGTTTCTAGGTTTGGTAAATTATTACCACAAGTTCATTAAAAACTGTGCCAGTGTTCTTGCTCTCTACACGCTATGATCACACACAAACGCAAGTAACGAAATTGGTATGGTGTAGCGATAGTTTACAAGCGTTCGACAATGCCAAAAATGCTATCAATAGTGCATTGTCTCTGTCATTTCCTATCAGTGATGCCCCCTAACTCTGACGGTCGATGCATCAGATGTTGCGATCGGGGGGTGTTGGAAAAACCATTAACGGTCAACAAGCACCCATCGCGTTTTACTCGAAAAGCTGCAGCCAGCCCAAACGCGTTATAGTGCTTTCGGACGTGAACTTCTTGCTATTTACTTAAACGTGAAGCATTTTCAACATTTCCTTGAAGGCCGAGAGTTTTGTGTTTTTACCGACCACAAACCTTTGGTCACTGTCTTCAATAAAAACAGCTGTAACCACTCTCCCAGAGTCATCAGGCAACTCGATTATATCTCGCAATTTACCACAGATATCCGCCACATCAAAGGTGTCTTGAACACTCCAGCGGATGCACTTTCAAGAATAGAGATTACTTCTGTTACCCTCAGCTCTACACTGTGGAAT
The DNA here is from genome assembly GCA_023014485.1 of Bathynomus jamesi. Taxonomy (NCBI): domain Eukaryota; kingdom Metazoa; phylum Arthropoda; class Malacostraca; order Isopoda; family Cirolanidae; genus Bathynomus; species Bathynomus jamesi. The sequence goes on along the minus strand of JAJOZX010004584.1, from coordinate 117,379 downwards.
GCTATTGCACAGGATCAAGATAAGGATACGGAACTACAAGACCTGCTCAGAGAAGACTCCACTCACTCACTTTCCCTCAGAAAATGAGTATGCCAGGATTGTCTGTGCCCCTCTATTGCGACGTATCAAGCTGCTATTCGCCCTTATGTCCCTCCATGTCACAGACAAGCAGTCTTCACGGATCTTCATAAGCCCTCCATCCTGGTATCCGTGCTTCGCAACACCTGGTTACCTCTCGCTTTGTTTGGCCCTCGATGCGGAAGGATGTCAAACATTGGACCAAAACGTGCCTTGCCTGCCAGCGTGCCAAAGTCCAAGCACACCAGGTCCCCCTTTGACGCATTTCCGCCCCCATCCCAGCGATTTGAGGTAATTCATGTAGACATGTTGGCCCTCTTCAGTGATTCAAGGCCAACGTTATCTGCTCACCTGTCTCGACCGCTTTTCCAGATGGCCTGAAGCCATCCCACTTCCTGATATCCAAGCGGACACTGTTGCAAGAGCCTTTCTTCATGGATGGGTATCAAGATTTGGATTGCCGACAAAAGTCATCACTGACCAAGGTCGCCAATTTGAGTCTTCGCTTTGGAAGTAGTTTACCAGCTTGTTGGGTACAGTACATGCGCATACCTGTGCGTATCATCCGCAAGCTAACGGCCTCGTCGAACGCTTCCATCGCCAGCTGAAGTCATCCTTAGTGTCACGAAGACTCCCATTGGATGGATAAGCTTCCACTCGTGTTGCTTGGTATTCGCTCTGCATTTAAGAGTGATTGAAGACTACAGCGGCTGAACTAGTCTATGGAACAACACTGCGGCTACCAGGTGGCTACTTCACTGCAGGGGATAAGTCATGTGATCCTACGGAAGTCGCTCAACACTTTCCTCTCACATGCAGTCCCTTCAGCCTGTTCCCCTCGATTGACTAGCCAACAGAACATCTTTGTTTCCCAGCCCTCCAGTCTTGCACCCACGTTTTCGTTCGTGTACCTGTCCCAAAACGGCCTCTCCAATGTCCATATGACGGGCCCTATGAAGTTCTCCGACGTACGCGCAAATCATTTCTCATCCAGCGCGGTTCCAAGGTCGACAAGGTTTCTATCGATCGTCTTAAGCCTGCGTTTTTGGAATCAACTTAAGCGAGGTACATGTAGCTACCAAAAAGGTCCAGGGGAAATCTGTGTCGTTCGGAACTCTTTGAACTTCCTCTCTGGTGGGGAGTGTGTAGTGAATACTCTTATTTTAGTTTCAAGATAAATGTTTTTTACCGTCTTGAATTTTGGAATAGCTATAAATTCATTTTAATTAGTTACCCATCATAATTCAATTGTAAACCACATTAATAATAATTTTATGTATACTGTATTATTTATTGTATGTAAACATAATTAATTTATATCACAATTGTCAGTTAATTATTTATATTCAAATAATTATTTAATCTAATACCATGTCCATTTGCAAATAAATAATAGAAATCCAAGGGTATATTTTCCACCCTTGGTACTGTCGCAGTTTCGCCTAACGGACTCAATACGGCTAGTGAGATAATCACTGGTTGGCACTTAACCAGCGGCAGTGCTTATGGCTACATCATCCAGGTTAACCTATACCGGATAGATGCGCTACAGTCCCAAGCCGTAGCTTGCTAGGTCCCAACGACGACGACGACGAAAACCAACAAAGCCATCCGTATGAAGAAATATGAGAAACTACGATTTCGGGGGGGGGGGGGGTTAAAGGAAGATTGATAGGCGAATGGTGTATGACGTCACAAGGGGATTGGGTGTGTGTTTGCGCGAATATACAAATCATAAGATAGCAAAATAAAGCACACTGTAAGTAATGAAAAATTGCAATGCATTGGAATCTCAACTGCGGTAAGTATCCTTATATACATATATAGTTATAATTATATACCTTTATTGAAATTTTATATATATATATAATATTTTGCCTACCCAATGCACCAGTCCAAGAACCGCCTCTGTCACTATGTATCTGCCAACTCTTTGAATGCCGCCGAGTTTCACTCGGATCTCCCGCGTAAAAAGGTGTTTATGCGACAAGTGATATAATGAGTTGTTCATACTTCGCGGTGTTGTACCACCACGAGAGTAGAGAAAATCTTTTTCCGGCGAGGAATATCAATGGGAGGTGTGTACGTGTCACTTATGGAGGATAAAAGTGTTTCGTGGGTGACCACCCGTTGTTAGTACGGCAAATTCAAGAGTCTTCCATTTGGATATGTTTATGAGGCAAATGATAAAAAATTAGTTGCTCGATGGGTAATTACATGGTATGTGGGGCGCATTGCAACGAGAGACGTCTCTCTAAAGTGGGGGAGGACTAAGTGTAAGAGTAAATGTTTAAACAAGCTCCCGCACGGTTACGTTATAATATTATTTTCTTAAGTTATATATGTGAGGACAGTCTTAAAGTTTTAAACCCTGAGTATATTAAGAACTTTGTCCAGTCTATTTTTAAACATATTTACACTTTGTCTTTAAACAACCTCCGAGGGAAGTTGGTTCCAGATATTAACTATTTTATACGAGAACAAATTACCGTAGATGGAGGTACTAAATGTGTTTACAACCCGGTCTTCGGGTTCTTGCAACCTACGTGCATTACCATACATTTGTTCAAGTTGAATGGCATCTGCCAAGTGCAGACCATTCACCCAATCTATGAAGATCATTTTGAAGCGTTCTTACGCCTACCTCATTACCTATAGTATTTCCTAATTTAGTATCGTCTGTAAATTTAGAAACTGTACTTGGGAGCCCAACGTCTGTATTGTTAATATAGATGATAAAAAACAAAGAACCAAGAACGGAACCATGAGGGAACCTCACTGGTGACTGGGGCCCACTCTCTACTTTCTGTCTCTTGGCCAATTTTCAATCCAGTTGGAAACGAGCCCAGTAATTCCTAATCCTCTAACTTTAGTCATCAATCTTGAGAGAGAGAGAGAGAGAGAGAGAGAGAGAGAGAGAGAGAGAGACTAACAAAGACACTAAGATCCACTCTAGGCTAGCCCAAGAAGGAAGTAAAGAAGGTTAGAAATAACAATGAAAAAAATGAAACATACCATGCTTACACTTCTAGATGCGTAAAGTTTTCACGCAGAAATAGTAGTACAGTAATAGTAAAGTACAGAACAGACAAGGCTCTCTTCCTCTTCCGCCAGCCACCGATGAGAGAAAATAGTGGTGAAAGAAGATTTATAGGAAAGTAGGAAAAAGTATAATGAAGAGAATAGCTTTAGAGTTCATTCACACCATGCATACACTTACCTCGTGTACTCATTTAAGCATTAGAAGACAGCGGAAAATAAAGAATAGCATGAATACTAAACTATTCAATCTAATCTACACTATGCATTTTTTTAAGGAATATTTTTTTTATTTATTATGTACAAGAAGTCATCATTTCATCAGTGCATCATTTCTCCGTAGCCTGCCAAAGCCACCGTACCGAAGATTTATCATGTAGTAATTTATGTTGCGTACTTCGCATAGGAATTACCTAGATAAAGGAGTACTGGTCCAGAGGGTACCGCCAGCTGGCCAGACTTACAATTTAAGAATTCCTCATACATAATGAGGAATAATAATGCATAATATGCATATTTTTTCTTGTGAAATTTTGATGTACAATATTTAAAACTAAAGTTCCACTCTAAGTAGCTTCCCTGAAGATGAGTATGACAATTCGGAAGTTTTGACTCCCAAGAGATATGAAACTTCCCATCTGCGAACTCCCAGTGCTTTGAAACCAGACCCTGCCAGCGCCTCCTACTACATTTATTGCAAAAGGGAACGAAGCTATTTCTATATAAAACTATAAAACTTTCACTAGCTAGTTAAGTTAGATATCCCAGGAATTATCTAAAAAGTACGAGAGAGAGAGAGAGAGAGAATTACAAGGATTTACAAGGAAAAGAAGTACCTCAAAAGGCCTTGCGGCCCATACCGAGGAGGTACCAATGGCAACGGGTGCCAGGTAAAAATTCATACACTCTCAAATAATGTGCAAGATTCGGTCTAACTTTTTCTTGAACTGATCCACAGAAGAACTGTTCACAACTTCTGAAGGTAGCCTGTTCATATGTTACAGATCTTATAGGTAAAGTAATTCCCACACACACTTGTGCTAAATCGTTTCAAATCCAACTTCCAACCATTGTTGCGAGTTGAGTTATCATTTAAACTAAACATGCTTCTAAAATCGACATCGTTGAACCCGTGTAAGAACTTGAAAACCTCGATGAATTTACCGCGCAGCCTCCGAGTTTCCAGCGAAAACAAATTCAGGGCGCGTAAGCGTCGATTGTAGCCCATATGCCTAACGGAAAGGATTAACTTTGTGGCCCTCGCCTGGACTCGCTCCAGCCTGTCAATATCTTTCCCGGGGGTGGGCGACCAGAAGTGCACAGCATACTCCAGGTGCGGCCGAACCAGGGAATTGTATAGAGAGCACAATCTCCTTGTTCCGAAATCGAAATTGCCTCCTGATATAACCCAACAGCTTCTGGACTTTCTTTTCCACCTCTACGCACTGTTTGGTAAACTTGAGGTCGCTGCTAATTAGCACACCCAAGTCCTTTTCTAAATCAGTCACCTCGATATTACTCCCCAACATCGAGTAGTCCGACTTGGGATTGGCGTAGCCACTGTGCATCACCTTGCATTTACCCAATTAAACGGCATTTGCCATTTTTCGGACCACTCTCCTATCCTACGTAGGTCCGCACGCAACGCAGTTGCTCTATCGCTTCGGGCGTCCCAACATTGGCCCTAGGGAGAGAGAGAGAGAGAGAGAGAGAGAGAGAGAGAGAGAGAGAGAGAGAGAGAGAGAGAGGAAAATTCGATCGAAGTTCGAACAGTTAAGAAATGTTTGTCAACTTCGAATACAGGTTCCTTTAAGAGTCTTAATACGTTATATATATGAAAAGATCGCCCCACCAGGATTCGAACCCACAACCAACCACTTAAATGGAGGTTTAAACATTCAAACAACTAAGGATAGCATAATGCTTTCGCGTCAAGCGGATTTTACGCGTAAGCCTTCCCTGTCGTGTATTGGTTTTTTAATAAAGAATATAATAATTAATTTAATAGCGTTTTGTATGAAATTGTTTGAAATATAAAATACTGTTTGGCAACACTCGAAATGCTCTAAGGCCGAAAGCATGCCCTAACGGTAGTCCTCGGACGGGGTGTCTCTCGGCTAGGTTGGTTTTGTTTCTAATATTTGATTATAACCTTATTCTAAAATGTCTCTCTTCCACGATCAAATGTTAACGATGGATCCGCCCTCGCTTTCCCCGCCTTGTTAATTGTTTCGGCGTAAATAAAAGTCAGTCAATAGTAATGATCGTTTGGAATTTCTCCGGTCCCTTTGTTGTTCGAAATCTTATAAGAGGGGCCACGTTATCCGGCTACCTTCTCGTCTACCCGCGTCCGTATAAGACAGCAAAACCGAGAGAAAAGCAGCAAAAAAAAGAGTGATCAAAGTAGAAAAAGCGGGTAAATAAAAGAAAAGAAAGAAAAAGAAGAGTAAAAGTATTCCTTTAAAATTCACTACACTCCCGCACTCGAGGTAATGACAGCACTCAATTCAAACTATCTGGTGTAATGCTGGAACTTCATAAATGAAATAACATGCATGAATCCGCACAATTGAAAAGGTGTGTTAACTTTTAGCCCATCGAAGTGTAGTGTATGGAATCTTTACCTTCTGTTCGAGAGGTTGTGGGTTCAAATCCTGATGGGGGCGAGTCTTTCATAATGAAATATCGTGCGGATTCATGCAGGATATTCTCTCTCTCTCTCTCTCTCTTCTCTTCTCTCTCTCTCTCTCTATCTCTCTCTCCTCTCTCTCTCTCTCTCTCTCTCTCTCTCTCGTTGCTATCACCGAGTCCAGGATTCATACTGATCGTAGGGACTACGTTGGGGAGTTCGAAATTCCCGGGTATAGAATGTTTCGCAAAGACCGCACCCGTGGGGAGGGGGGTGGGGTACTAATATACGTCAGAGACACGTTGAGTCCGGTTGACTGCCAGTTCCGGTCGGAACGGAAGCTGCTTGGCGTCGATCTGAACGTGGGAGGGACGAACTACAGTATAGGTTAATCTTGGTGTACAGACCTCCGCATCTCCTCCTCGAGGAGGATACAGCCCTGTACACCGAACTCAGTAGCCTGCTAGGGGATAGGGTGTGTGTAGTTTTAGGAGACTTCAACTGTCGCGGCATAAAGTGGGAAAACAGGACTGCCGATGCTGAAGGGAGGAGGCTAGTTGACTTTGCTGATGAGAACTTCCTCACTCAGTGGGTCAACGAGCCTACACGAGGCGAAAGCGTTCTACATTAGTGTTCACGACCGAAGACAACCTCGTCACTGGCCTCACCGTTGACGAATCGTTGGGCGGGAGTGATCACAGTATTATTAGGTTCCGTGTGTGCGTCCCTCGGGTGAAGCGTAGTGACTCGAGAGGCAGTAAGCTCGATCTCCGGCCGGCGGGCGAACTTTGTTAGCCTCAGGGATAGCGTAGGAGATATGGGGTTAGAGGTCGGCGGCGATGTTGAGGGAGTGTGGAGTGCATTCCGGGACGAGTTTATGGTGCTGCAGTCTGCTGCCATACCCTCAAAACCGGTCATCCCTGCTTCAACGCAGCCTAAGTGGTTCAATCGTGACATTGCTTCGGCTATCTGAAATAGGAAAGTAGCGTATAGGAGGGCGAAGGCCAATCGTTCCCATGAGAACACTTTAGCGTATGTCCGCCTGTGTAGGGAAGTGAAGGCGAAGGTTAGGCTAGCGAAACGTAACGAAGAACTACGGGTGCCAATGTGCTTAATGAGTACTTTGCGGGAGTGTTCACCAGGGAGGACACCCGCATCATCCCCGAGCCAGGTGTGAGGCACGAAGGTGCTGGCCTGGATAATGTTCGATGTACCGCGACAGTCGTTGCCGATAGAATAGACAAACTGAGCGCGTTTAAGGCTCCTGGGCCAGACCAGTTTCTCCCCAGAGTGTTGCGGAAGGTGCGCGACCAGGTGGCTCCCCACCTGGCTATAGTCTTCAACAAATCGTTGGAGACGGGCCAGGTGCCTGGTGACTGGAGGGAAGCCAACGTGACCCCTATCTTTAAGAAAGGGAATCACGAAAGTCCAGGGAACTATCGTCCCATTAGTCTCACTTCAGTTGTAGGTAAATTATTAGAGGGGATAATAGCGGATAGGATCGTTGACCATTTGGATTCCCACAAGCTGCTTGGGGACTCCCAACATGGGTTTAGACGGCATAGGTCGTGTCTCACCAACTTGCTCGAGTTTTCCACGTCATGTTGGGTGAGTACGATAAGAGTAGGGCGATTGATATACTTTATCTCGACTTTCAGAAAGCCTTTGATAAGGTACCTCACCGCCGGCTAATGGCGAAAGTGCGCGCGCTGGGTATCGGTGGGGAAATAGGTAGGTGGATTGAAAACTGGCTGAAGAATAGGCGGCAGAGGGTTGTAATTAAAGGTGCTAGTTCGGGTTGCGCCTCGGTCACTAGTGGGGTTCCTCAGGGTTCCGTTTTGGGGCCGCTGTTGTTTATCATTTACATAAATGATATCGACGGTGGCATCGTCAGTCGGATCGCCAAATTCGCTGATGACACCAAGCTTGGGGCCAATGTTGGGACGCCCGAAGCGATCGAGGAACTGCGTGCGGACGTAGGTAGGATAGGAGAGTGGTCCGAAAAATGGCAAATGCCGTTTAACTTGGGTAAATGCAAAGTGATGCACATTGGCTACGCCAATCCCAAGTCGGACTACTCGATGTTGGGGAGTCATATCGAGGTGACTGATTTAGAAAAGGACTTGGGTGTGCTAATTAGCAGCGACCTTAAGTTTACGAAACAGTGCGTAGAGGTGGAAAAGAAAGCCAGAAACTATTGGGTTATATCAGGAGGCAATTTCAGTTTCGGAACAAGGAGATTGTGCTCTCTCTGTACAATTCCCTTGTTCGGCCGCACCTGGAATATGCTGTGCAGTTCTGGTCGCCCACCCTCAGGAAAGATATTGAGAGGCTGGAGCGAGTGCAGGCGAGGGCCACAAAGTTAATCCCTTCCGTTAGGCATATGGGCTACAATCGACGGTTACGCGCCCTGAATTTTCACTTGAAACTCGGAGGCTGCGCGGTCAAACTGATCGAGGTTTTCAAGCCCTTACGCGGGTTCAACGATGTCGATTTTAGAAGCATGTTTAGTTTAAATGATAACCCAACTCGCAACAATGGTTGGAAGTTGGATTTGAAACGGTTTAGGACTAGTGTGTGTGGGAATTACTTTACTTATAAGATCTGTGACACGTGGAACAGGTTACCTCCAGAAGTTGTGAACAGTTCCTCTGTGGATCAGTTCAAGAAAAGGGTAGACGAAATCTTGCACACTATTTGAGTGTGTAAAGACATTTAGGACCTCAGTCTGCGGAAATTTCTTTCCTATAAAATAGTTAATATCTGGAACCAACTTCCCTCAGAGGTTGTTTCCAGTCAGTGTAAATCTGTTTAAAAATAGGCTAGACAAAGTACTGAACACACTCATAGTTTAAGATTAAAACCTCAGAAAACTCTGCAGGAGTTCGCTTGCTCGGTGTCTCTGTGAGCAAGCTAAATATAGAGCTATTTATATATTCTCCACTTTCCTGTAAAATTTCCTTGGCTACTTTTCCAGGGTCAAGGTATTTTCTTCAACCTTTTTCCGTACTGCTCTGGCAGGGAGGGAGCGGAGGGTGGGAAGAGAGCCTTCTACTTTTCTATCCAGTTTTCTACTACTGCTAGGATAGTTGAAAGAAAAATAAACTTTCACAAAATTTTCCCTGGCACCCGTTGCCATTGGTACCTCCTCGGTATGGGCCGCAAGGCCTTTTGAGGTACTTCTTTTCCTTGTAACTCTCTCTCTCTCTCTCTCTCTCTCTCTCTCTCTCTCTCTCTCTCTCCTCTTCTCTCTCTCTCTCTCTCTCTCTCTCAGTATTCCTGCAGAAAAATATTTCAGTTATATTCGTCCTTATCTTTTGTACCATGCATACGATAGTTATGAAAAGTTTACCATTCGTTTCGAAAACTTTAGTTCAACTCCAAAAAAAATGAATTAACCTCCAACATACAATGTAAAACAAAAAAAATTTAAGAAAAATAAAAAAAAAAGTTAAAATGCAAAAAGTTTTCCTACATTTTACTGACAGAATTATTTAATATTTTGTGCGTCCACCTTTTGTTTGAATGACTTCAATGATTCGTTTCGGGTACTTTTCTACGAGGTTTCGATATCTCTTAGTAGAAATTTTAGCCAATTCTTTTAAAGAAAATTGTTGCAATTCCCGCACATTTGAAGGGTTTCTCTTACGGACAGCTTTCATCAAATCAAACCATAAATTCTCGATTAAATTGAGATCTGGGCTTTGACTGCGACACTCGAGAAACTTTAAATTCTTTTGTAGAATCCATTTCATGATGTTCTTAATTTTATGTTTTGGATCATTATCTTCTTTCAGTATCCAATTGCGACCCATTCGCAACTCCCGAACTAAAGGCAATACATTTTCGGATCACCTGAAGATCAGGGCACCCAGCCTTCTTTAGTTAGTCTTATAAGGCTAACTAAAGAAAATATCACGACCTAACCTAACCAATCGTTAGGTCAACTGTACACCCTTGACGATTGGTTAGGTTAGGTCGTGATAAGTTCGTTAGTTAGCCTTATAAAGCTAACTAAAGAGGATTTTTTTTTCTCGAATGGAATATTTCATTTTCGCCAAATATACCTTGTTCGTTGTTCCTGAATAATTAAATTCTGGTTTCGTTTGTCCAGAAAAGTTTCTTCCAGAATGCAAATCCATCATTTTGACGATCCTTGGCGTACTTCAAACGAACTTCTTTGTGAGCTTTTCGTAGCAAAGATTTTCTTCGTGCAACTCTCCCATGTAGACCATCCTTTCTCAATGTACGGCGTACAGTAGATGGATGAACATGGATCTTAGACAGTCTTAATGTTTGGCAAACATCACCTGCAGTCATTCGTGGATTCTGAAATCTTGCAAGATTGTTCACACCTTGATAGAGTTTTGATTGTTCCAAAGCCTTTCCATTTCTTTATAAATGCAGCAACCGTCGTAAATGGCATTTAAAGTTCTTCTCCTATCTTCCTCTAACTCTTTCCAGAGTCGTGTGCAGCAATAACAGATCTCTTAAGATCTGTAGACAGCTCTTTATCACACCGACTCATTGCTTGTACAATGTACAGTCATCCGTTTTCTTTGAAGATTCAAAAAGAAAATTCTGGAATTCAGAATTACCAACAGTCTCTAATCAATAAACAGCCAAATACTGATACAAATTTTAGATTCTTCAAACTAGGGTTGTCAGTGCTTCGGCTCCAGAGCCAGGTCCAAGATTCGGAGCCGGAGCAGAGCAGGCCAATTGTTTAAACTCTGCTCCGGAGCCGGAGCGGAGCTGGGATTGTGGAGCCGGAGCAGAGCTGGAGTCAGACTTATCGGAGCGCTCCAGAACTTCGAGCTTGAGGTGAAGCCTAGAACTGCTCCACTTACAGTAGAATGAATATCAGCAAGTTTAGCGAATGGGAGCCGATTACTAGCGATTGGTATGTTGGACGGATTAACGTTCAACGGTTTTCTTTGAGCATTTAAAACACTAGTCGTAAACAAACCGAACCGCTGAAGTTAAGTGTACGAATGTGCATATAGTATTTAATTTATTTAGGATATAAAGCTGGGGTTATTGGAGCAGCTCTGGAGCTGGAACTCAGTTAGTGGAGCAGCTGCGGAGCTGGGGATCACTCTCAGCTCTGGACCCGACTTGGAGCAGGAGCCGAGTCACTGGAGCCAGCAAACTCGGAGTACTGCCAACCCTACTTCAAACCTAAGGCGGACACAAAAAGTATTAAATAATTTTGTAAGCAAATGCACGAAAACCTTTGCATTTTAACTTTTTTATTTTCCCTCAAATTGTTTGATGTTTTACAATATATGTTGGAATTAAGCTAATTTTTTTGTTTGTTAAATTTTACAAACGAGCGGTAAACTTTTCATAACTATCTTATGCATAGTACACAAAAGATAAGGACGAAGGTCAAGCTTGTTGCCTCATCTTAAACCTACAGCTTAACCACAGGTCGTCAGAAATTACAAAGTCGATCTCACAAGCTCCCGATCAGCAGCAGCAGCAGCAGCCCAGCGCCTTAACTACTAGGCTACCCAGAGTACCCACGTACCTACCACCCAATTTTTTTTGTATGGAAGGATAAACAGCTGGGTGAGCTGAGCGCCACCCGCGATCGCCGGGAATCGAACCCGGGTCGGGGCCGGTGGATTCGTAGGCAGAGGTGCTAACCACTACGCCATTGTACATGAGACACTGATATATTTCTGCGTGACCCCCATCAAGCTAATCAAAATTACTCTTACATTTCTGCAAAATAATGACAAACCAATTTCTATCCGAATTTCCAGGAATCGGAAAAAAAAATGAATTCAATAAAGTTCAAGGAATTACACACGTATTTTAAACCTAAATTCTCGTATTCGAAGACTGAGAAAGGAATATTTTGTTTTGAGTCTTGTTTATTAGGAAAAGTTCAAAGTTCAAAGTTCGAAGTTGAATCCCATCTCAGAAAACTTGGCGTCGTTCAGTATAAGCGGCTTTACATATCTTTCATATCATACACTCTACTATTATTTTCTTGACCTGAGACGGAACTGTGAAAACTGTTCTGTCACTTCATATATTTTATAGCTACTTAAACTTTAGTCCAACTTTATATATATATATATATAATATATATAATATAATATATATATATATATATATATATATATGGGATTCAACTCAGAATGGTCCCATCATGAAACGGACGTGTTATGTGCCTTGAAAAGTGGACACTCAATTTTGCCAGTTCAGGTTTAAGTTTTGGTTTTTGACTAAAAATACAATAGTTACCCCTTTTTCTTTGATATATTCAATCCGATGCGAATGCAACGAGTCTTTTGCTTATATTGAGGTTCTGGATATAGTAGGCTAGGTGTAGCTGTAACCTCTAGATCCTGTCCCAAAGCTGGAACCCATTTGCTTTGCAGAGGGCTGGTGAGGGAAGCTATATTTCTAGGGCTGCTTTGGGAGTGACCCGTTGCCCACGTCGGGCTAACATCATGAAAAAGAAAAAAATATATTGTTTATCATTTACCATTACTTATTCAGACTATAGTGGATTTAATTTTCCCAGAGGAGTTCCTCGTTCCATGCACGGTCTGTCTATCATATATATATATATATATATATATATATATATATATATAATAAATTAAATAAATAAATAAATTAATAAAAAATTCAGGGGCGGCTTCTTAATGAATGCAAGGCATGCACTGCATGCATAAATAATATACTCAATGAATTTAAAATTATTATTAAGTTAAAAAAATAAAGTTAAAATTATTATTAATATTATTAATATAATATTGGTTCTATCCTCGGTTACTACATAACTCATAAGAATACCATAAAAGACAAAATACAGCTTATCTAATATGTACTACACTGTAATGCATGTGACTGCATGCGTAAGTAAAATTACCACGAGCCGCCAATTATATATATATATATATATATATATATATATATATATATATATATATATATTAAATTAAATTTTTTAAATTAAAACCAGTTTCAATTAATTTTTAAATTGCTACTAAATTCTTAGAAGGAATTTAAAAATATTATTTGTTTTTATGCTTTATTTTCATTTATTATTTGTTATTTAATTGTTTAATACAACCTAATTACTTCTGATACTATTATTATTATTATTATAATTATTAGTATTATTATTAATATAATTACTATTTGGGGGTGGGAAGCGAGGAGGGATGCAGAACTTTCATATATTAAAAACTTAAAGTGGTAAAATTATAATTTAAAAAAAATAGGAAAATACAAGTGAAATGCATTATATATATATATATATATATATATATATATATATATATAGTGAGTCAAAGTCCTGCCTCAATGGTATTTATCGATATTTATTTTGAGGCAGGACTCTCTCTCTCTCTCTCTCTCTCTCTCTCTCTCTCTCTCTCTCTCTCTCTCTCTCTCTCTCTCTCTCTCTCTCTCTCTCTCTATATATATATATATATATATATATATATATATATATATAACTGGAACCTTATTCTCAATACAAATAATAATGGAAAAGATTGTGGAAACATTTATTTTCCAGACGTTTTGGCGAAAACTTTTCTCTTTTCAGGACTCTAAAATTCATTAAAAATTGTTTATTAGAAAATTAAAACATTCTTAAGAACTTTTTAAAACTATTACCAGGGCCTACTTAAAATTTATTAAGAAAACGTATCCTAAAACCATATAACATTACAATCTGATGCATACTTATTCTAGTGTCGTGCATTGCAGAGTAAAAATGGACTACGTGTACTCTGTAACAACTAAAGTATTTCAAGAGTACAGTGACAGTAGCCCGACGATCGAGAGTAAATAAAGCGGTTCTTTCCTTTACAATTTTTTTTTCATTTGTCTTTTTCCTTATTGCAAACTGTGATTTAAAATAACGCTGTACTTCCACAACCCTGTGTGTGTGTGTGTGTGTGTGTGTGAATAGCGCTTCACAATAAACGCGTGCTGAGTTTTAGAATACTCCATCTTGTAGTGTAAATTCGATGATAACCTGAACTTCATGAAAACTAACTTTCGAGTTCCATGGAAATAATAATATGTCGTAGAAATTTACGTCAAGTTCTTTGTAAACATATGAATTAAACGGTACTTGTGGGTTATCTGTCGCCACTTTTTAATATTTTTTTTATTTATTTATTTTTATATATTAAGAGAAGAGGATTCTTTATACTGTACGGCATTGACGATTGGTTAGGTTAAGTCGTGCTAGTTTGGTTAAATACCGTTTTATTTAACCAAACTAGCACGACTTAACCTAACCAATCGTCAATGCCGTACAGTATAAAGAATCCTCCTCTTAATATATAAAAATAACTAAATAAAAAAAATATTAAAAAGTTTTTTATTTAACCAAACTAGCACGACTTAACCTAACCAATCGTCAATGCCGTACAGTATAAATAATCCTCTTCTCTTAATATATAAAAATAAATAAATAAAAAAATATTAAAAAGTGGCGACAGATAACCCACAAGTACCAATTAAACAAAACGGATCATCCTTTGTTGAAGACCCGTAATATATATTAAACCAGTAATTTCTTAAATTTACTCCTTCATATTATGCCGTGTCACGTGAGTTAGCATTTACTCTTTGCACTTTGAAGTAGCAACTTTATTTTATGTATCACAACATTACTCGTTAGTTAAAAATATTGGATCACCTGAAGATCAGGGCCTCCATGTATTCTTGTTTTTTGCTTTACAGTATCAAATATAATAACAAATTAAATTGAATGTCCGGTTAGGTCAACTGTACGCCCTTCACGATTGGTTAGGTTAAGTCATGACAATTACCTGACATATTTTCAATTACAATTACTGTAGATGGTAAAATACTTAATGACAATTACTTAGTGAAGTAATTAATTACAATTACATTTACAAAGAATTGTATTTTTTTCATAAATACACACCATTTGATTTATGTCATGCTTTTCGACCTACGTATTTCAATTCCATTTTCAGTTTTGGCCATCATCTTCAATGAAAACTACTTATATAATATTAGGCCACTGAAATGTACTCTTTTTTTTTTTTTAAACATTGCACGGAACTGTATTTTTCAAGCAGTTCTTGCTATGGACAATTGGACATTGGAGAAACAGTATACATGTTATATGGTCTAATGAAACCAGAGATAAGGCACTCAAAAAATACTAATATAAGACAAAAGAACTGGCATTTATTTTATCAAAATAATAAGGGCAAAAAAGTGGCACTTTGGTTAGGAACATTTGAAATAAATGGAACATTTTATTTCAAAAGAAAGCTCCGATCACTTTAACATTTGTTTCCCAGGAACCTCTCTTTAACATATTGCTTCCCAGTGTTAATCACTAACATATTGCTTCACAGTATTTGGGATAAGGAGTACGATAAAAATGTTCGCTTTAATAAAGTAAAGGCATAAAAAGTAAATCATAACATGTTAAAATATTAGATTGAAAGTAAATTTATTAGAATTGTTGCGCTATATGGTCACACAAAGTAAAAAATGGATTTCGGAAGAATCGGTCACGCCACATCATTTGCCACAAGTACGAGTTTAGTAGCTCTTTTTTGCATCCTTTCATTTTCTTTATATATTTAATGTAGGTTAACTGAATGCCCGGTTAGGTCAACTGTACGCCCTTGACGATTGGTTAGGTTAAGTTGTGATATTTTCGCTAAAACTGACGAAAATATCACGACTTAACCTAACCAGTCATCAAGGGCGTACAGTTGACTTAACCGGGCATTCAGTTAACCTACATTAAATATATAAAGAATGCCCGGTTAGGGAATTTATAGCTTTGTTTATGGTCGGTAGGTTATCTCCTAGATTACCAATCTCTTTCTCTTTCTAACCAACCAACCTTTCTCTTTTTAACATATTGCTTCCCAGTGTTAATCACTTTAACATATTGCTTCCCAGGAGGGATCATTTTAACATATTGCTTCTCGAATGCTTTGGGAAGCAATATGTTAAAGTGATCCGAAAGCTCCCTAAGACAGGATGAGTAAGTAGTTTAAACTATAAGTACCACGTGACCACAAAAATTGTCCCTGTTTTTAATCGCTTATTACTCAGTCATTATTGCAACTTCACAAATGAAATAAAAAGCATTCGAAAGAGAACATTTTTAAAGTTTTAATTTATTCTACATGTGTTCAAAGTGACGTCCTTGGACATTCTTACATTTCACACAACGGGAAAGGAAGTTATTTATTACATTTTCCAAAACGCTGCATTCAATGGACTGTACACTCTCTATCACCGCTTGCTTTAATTCTTCGATAGAGGATGGCTCTTGCCTGAATACTTTGTCCTTGACAAATCCCCAGAGAAAAAAGTCCAAAGGTGATAGATCGGGAGATCTTGCGGGCCAGGGAAACTGCGAGCGATGAGAAATGAATCTTTGTTCAAAAAATCTTGTTAAACATTCCAGTGATTGCCTAGTGTGTGGGCTGTTGCTCCGTCTTGCTGAAACCACTTGTTACTGCAGTTTTCTTGTTCAAAAACAGTGTTCAGCATTTCTACATATCTTTCTGAAGTTACTGAAAGCGGTCTCCTTGTCTCTGGGTCCTCAAAAAAGTAAGGACCATAAACCTTGCTGCTACTCAAACCACACCAGACAGTAACTTTTGGTGAATGCAGAGGTTTCTCCAAGTGTATATTTGGCTTGTTTTGTGACCAACACCGGTAATTCTGTCTGTTGATGAACCCATTGAGATAGATGTGGCATTCATCACTGAATATTATGTCACTTAATCTTATCTGGTTTTGTTCAATTATTGTTTCAATGCGTTCACAAAACATCAAACGACGCTGGTAGTCTTGTTCGCTAAGCTGTTGCAAACACATAATTTTGAATGACTTCATTCTCAAATCCAACGTGATTATTTTCCGAATGCTCTCCCGTTTGATTCCTGTCACAGCTGATAGTCGTCTCACAGATTTCTTGTTGTCCGTTTCAAGCTGATTTGCGACTGAATCAATGTTTTCAGCGGTTCGCACACCTTTGCTGCGCCCAGAGTTGCCTTTATGCATGTTCTTGATTGAGCCGTGATGTTTCCATTTTGCGAAAATCCTGCGAATCGTTTTAGGATCTATGGTCCTTTGCTGATCGTATTGTCGTCTGAAAGACCGTTGGGTGGCAACTACCGAGCCATGTTTGATCATCTCTTCTGCGATGAAAACACGTTGCATGTCCGACAAATAACCCATGATTGTGGTGGATAAAACTGTCATTTTTTTATAAGTACTGATTTCGTATCCAGGATATCGAAAAAATTAAATAAATCTTTTAAATATTCTTTTTCGAAAGCTTTTTATTTCATTCGTGAAGCTGCAATAATGACTGAGTAATAAGCGATTAAAAACAGGGACAATTTTTGTGGTAAAAAGACGGAGCAACAGCCCACACAACTAGGCAATCACTGGAATGTTTAACAAGATTTTTTGAACAAAGATTCATTTCTCATCGCTCGCAGTTTCCCTGGCCCGCAAGATCTCCCGATCTATCACCTTTGGACTTTTTTCTCTGGGGATTTGTCAAGGACAAAGTATTCAGGCAAGAGCCATCCTCTATCGAAGAATTAAAGCAAGCGGTGGTAGAGAGTGTACAGTCCATTGAATGCAGCGTTTTGGAAAATGTAATAAATAACTTCCTTTCCCGTTGTGTGAAATGTAAGAATGTCCAGGGACGTCACTTTGAACACATGTAGAATAAATTAAAACTTTAAAATGTTCTCTTTCGAATGCTTTTTATTTCATTTGTGAAGCTGCAATAATGACTGAGTAATAAGCGATTAAAAACAGGGACAATTTTTGTGGTCACGTGGTATGACCCATTAACTTTAATATTCATGTAACTGTATCAATTACCTTGGCTTCCTAATGTAATTAATTACAATTACATTTTAGGTAGTCAATTACAATTACTTGCCAATTACTTGAAAAAATTTAGGATCACCTGAAGATCAGGGCCCCCATGTATTCTTGTTTTTTGCTTTACAGTACCAAATATAATAACAAATTAAAATGAATGTTCGGTTAGGTCAACTGTACGCCCTTGACGATTGGTTAGGTTAAGTCGTGATATTTCCGTTAGTTTTAACGAAGATATCATTTGGTAATTGAAGCTGGGGGGCCCTGATTTTCAGGTGATCCGGAAAACGTTTTGGATCACCTGAAGATCTGGGCCCTCAGCCTTCGTTAGTTAGCCTTATAAGGGTAACTAACGAAAATATCACGATTTAACCTAACCAATCGTCAAGGGCATACAGTTGACCTAACGATTGGTTAAGTTAAGTCGTGATATTTTCGTTAGTTAGCCTTATAAGGCTAACTAAAGAAGGCTCGGGGCCCTGATCTTCAGGTGATCCCATTTTCCTATTCATTTTCCATAGGAAAGGTTCGAAATAAGAAAACAATTGGAATACAAGTGGGTACAAAAATACCACTACTGATTCGTCAGGTACGACAAAGGTCTCCATTCACATAAGTAGTATGGGCGCAAAAGGAGAGTGCAACTGCAATTGAAATGTTGCAAATGTTGCAATGCTCAAAATACATACACTTTATGTTCTACTGCGCTTAACTAAAACACTAAACTCGCACGTGATCGAGTCTACAGTTACATCATTGTTGCTTTGCACTATGCAATAAATACGATTTAACATTATTTCACGGCTCAAGTTATAGGGATGCCTATACTCGATGTAAAGGGCCTTCATTTCGTTCAAAACTCTTTTTGTGCCCGCTTTACACTCGGTTGGCAAGTTATCTTTAAACATGGACAGAATACATTCAAAAGCACGTACAAAGAGGTCATCGTTAACCCCAACATCATTATTAAATACAAGTTTATAAACACTCCTTTCCAATCGAGGGTTTATTCTTACCGATCGGAGCTTTTCAATCGTGAACTCATCTTCACAATGCATAGCGGCAGTTGAAATAATCTTCTAAGTCGTAACAACAGCTGCTCATTATATAAAGAAATAGTTCTTCAGGGTGAACGGTGTAGGTGAGCTCAGCCCTGTACCGCTCAAGTGCTTTGTACCAAAGTTCATGATATTTCGAAGTCTAAACCTTTTAAATAAGCATCCAGCTCTAAACCATTTTCGCCTTGTTCAGTCCTATAATCGGTAAACCCGTCGAGCAGAGCGATGTATGCGTATTCAAGAACCGTATCAAAATGAAGCATATCCGTAACACGCGCGTCTAATATAGGCTTCAGCGTGCGGAAACCGACGATTCCAAACATTCTGTCGAGGATGAAACATTATTATTAGAAGCATTCTTCCACACCAATCGTATATCAATGCATGGCTGATCGTTATTTATACACAACGTACAAACAATGACATATAAGGGGGTATCATTAACCTGTTCTCGTCTTGTACCTACACCTGCAGGTATTTTATAACGATCCTCACTCCACTTCTCACCGACCACGAAGATTCTATTCATCTCCTCAACACTTAAATAAAAAACACTCCGTTTACCAGAGTTTGTCTACAAGTCGTTCAGTACATAGTTAATGGCACCGGTTTCACGCCTGAACACGCGCAATGACTTCGTCACGGACACATCGTACACGACATTGAGAATGCTGCCCAAATGAAGCTCCATCGTATTCTATTATGAGGAGTGCATATCCAGTCGGTTCAAGCTCTGAGATGACGATGAACCACAGGTGAGCGGATCGGCTCGACGGGAGGTGTGGAGGAGTGAGTCACACCATAAGCATAAGCTGAAGAATCGTGTACGGCGTCATCCTAACGTCAAAGATTCATGGGAATACTTGTATCCCATTATACTGGGTAGGTGTTTTGAGAAATTTTCCATCTGCGATACATGAAGCAATACCGGTTTTAATGTTTTATCACTCCCACTCCCCAGAATGCGCACCAGACATTTTCGTTCCTTTCCACGAACTAAACATTTTATTCGCACTTCGGCACACTATTTGAGAGAAACATATGCCCATATTTTTCCTTTTTGCTTAGCAGACGATACTCATCTCTGAATTCTGTTAAAAACTCACAAAGGCCTTTATCCACAACCTCACTACAAACCTCGTCATAATATATACTAATGTAGCAGAAAAAATACTTCAGATTCTCCATTACGACAAGATTTACATTCTCAGATGCAGGGCGAGTACTCGGTATGATGTAACATGACATAATACCGCTTGTCACGCCACTCATCAACAAGACTCTCTAACCATAACCGTTGCTTCTCTTCTGCCCGTGTTGTTTCTTCCACTTCACGGTATATGTAAGCTTTTATAAAGTTTAGTCCTACATGTTAGTTCAATACATCGTTTGTACCACGAAATCCTGCAATGCTCTCGCCAGAATAACCATAGAGTATTTGTACCACTTGTTCCTCAAGCTTCGCACAGTTCAATGTAGCCTTAAAAGTATCAAAGGAGGGTGGAATAGGGAGCCATTGAATATCCACCACATCTTTACACTTTGCCGAATACCACTTCATAAACGTCGAACACGCAATATTAAAGGTAGCTATTACTATTTTTCGTCTACGTGGGATTTCGTCAAATACGTCTGAGATCCAGGGCTTGCAGCGGTCAACTGAGCACGCAGGGTAGAGATATGCCCAGGTAGTAGCATGAGTCACGTGACCAGTGATCCATCATACAGGGGGCGGAGCTTAGAACTTTCTCGTGTACATACGCACGCACGCACGCACGCACGCACGCACACACACACACACAAAGAGAAAGTGAAACGCTAATTGAAACGATTTATTTAGTAAACATCGAATTATTCAAGGTATATATTTAAAAATACGTGTAATAAATAAAATAAACACATCGTTAACAATATATATATATATATATAATATATATATATATATATATATAACAATCAAGGATTATGGTATCCAAAGGGTACGGTATCATAGGTACCAGGCATCTGGTAATGTTTCCTATAGGTGTTACGGCATACCTTCGTACCCCTAAGTTCCTTCACGCCACCCAGCTTCTGCGCCCGAAAATTGTGGGTCCCTACAGTTAGTTCAGGCGGCTGGTCGCCCTCATCTTCCAAGCACAATAGATCCTTCAACGATTCAAATTTAACGACTCGCCGATTCGCTTGGTTGAGCTTGATACCTTTAGCCTTCACGATATATTTCATATCCTCTCCCACCCTCACCCGTACCCCATAAGTTTTTGGCCCTGTTGAGACAAAGGAGTCAGCGTATGCGATGTCTGAATACTCATCCTTGATCTCATCAGTCAACTCTCCGAGGAATTCACCAATAGGCGGCATGTATTCACCCTCCCTCGCTGTGAATATCACACTATCTGTATCGGCGTACAGAACCATCCGTCCAAGAGAATGCAATAGACTCCAAAGTTTGATGCGTGCGTATGCCATTGTGAAACTGAGTACAGGTATGTTTGTAACACGCGATGTGTCTGTGGCCAATTCGGTAATATTGTACTTTATTATGTATTACCTACATTCACGATCTCCATGACCTCGTTGTCGGGAGCGTTGGCATAATCCCAGACTTCACTATAACTTTGGGCCAAATGAACGTTCCCCTTGCCTATATTCTGTGCAAATTTTCCCCAAACACTGTTTAGACACAACTTTGCACTAAAGTGCTTGCCTGGCTTCTTTACAATTTGGGAACGGTCAAGCTGTATCCCTTCACGGTCACGGTAACGTTGAATATAAGCCGATTTTTCATCTTCGGTATCAACTCCTCGCGGATACCCTGATGCTTCTACCTTATCCTTCAAAAAAGTGTTTATATATGGCGTGAAAAGGTTGGGGAGCTTCTGAAACCTCCACACCTCATATATCTTCCACGACTCGTTCCAGCTCAGGGCTTGTATATACACCTCTGATCTTACGCTGGTTGGTTGTGTGATTACAATCCCCATTGTTCTCTGCGCACTTCATGCACAGGAGAAACATGAGCTTGTGGTCTATAACGACGGGTAAGATCGGCATCAATAAATTGCGAGGGGGGAGCACATCTACGAAAGAAAGGCTGAAATAGTACTCGTTCAAATTTGTGGAGAACACCTCGATGGTGGGAAGATCAGGTCCCACCAGTTTTTCAGGTGCACCCATGGGGTACGGATTGTTCTTCATCACATAGGGATGTAAAGAACAGAAGTCGTAGTAATGGAGTTTCACGCCCTACGTAGGCGGAAAGTATAGCTTGAAGGGATTTGTATGCCCTCCGAACAAGCTATCACCGCATTTGAGAGGATCCAGCACCATTGAACGCTTGATCGTTTTATTTCTTCACGGACTGTCCATCTGTTTCCATCCGTGCATCATACTCATACTTCCACAAGAACTTGTGAGTGAAGTGGGCGCCTATAAGCTGATCGCGGGTGCGGGTCAATGCAAGACTGTCGGCAGGATATCTACCGTGGATATCTCCTACGATTCCACACTCAGGACGGGGACATCCGTGCCACCAGCAATCGTTAAAGGAGTACACAGTCTTCTCACCAGTGGCACGGTTTTCGCTTGGACCATTAACCTTAATGGGTACTTCACCCGTGTTGCGGGCATGTTTTATGTATACACCTGTCTGTTGCTGTATATGTATGAGCCAGTAAATAGCCTTGTACCCATAACTGCGGGAACTGTTTTTGTGAATGACGGCTAAGGTGTCTTTAGGCATGAAATTGTTCTTGAACACCGTAAAGCACAATGAGCCGATCGTGGTTGCGACTTGCAACGGATCGCATTTGAAACGGTCTATATACATCCTTCTAAAGGCCTGGAAACATACTCTAAGCACGCGCACATCATTCACGCAATAACGCTCACATTTATCAGCTATATTGTAAGGATTAGATTCATTAAAACTGTTGTAGTAGCGGTCAAAATCTTCACGTTCACCTGTACTCATACATTCATAGTTAAAGTAATGTTTGGGTGGAGGTAGTCTTATGTAATTTAAAGTTTTGCTAGTGAGGAATCTGTAAGGGAAATATCCTTTTGAAACCGGCAGCTACGCCCATTACCTTGGGTAGCTTTGCTAATTTACAAGGTGTGAGTAATAAAGTGTCTTTAAGCTGTACCTTACCTCTTATTTGCATCTATATAAGTTTGTTTCCTCTTTTCAAGGGATCACCTGTAAATATCTCAGATGACTCGTACTCAAGCAGCTCCTTATAAAGGAAGTGTGTCAAATTTTTACCCGTTATGGGCAAGAATATACATTTTTTTGAACTTGTCCGCTAACTTGACAATAGAGGACACAAAGAGTTTCACCGGACTGTCGTGTGCATTCGTTTTAAAAACATTTGTCCGTTTACCACATTTGTGACACTCATCACACTCGACCTGCATGCACTCATCACAGATAGTCTGGCTTACAAGTAGATGTGGAATAACCTCTTTCGTTTGAGGAATCGTTTGTTTCTATATCGTAGTACACAGTTATACAAGGTCTATTTTTAGGCTTAGAGTCTTTCATATAACATACATGCTTTACTCCAACCGCCTTATATTTCTCATGGCATGTAGAACAGTGAATTTCATCACATTTATGCTTGAAATTCCGCCAATTATCCATCATATGAAACATACCACATTCACAAATTCTCATTTTCCTGCATGTGCCAATTGACTTATGGAGCTCAAAACAGTTATTACTGAAAAATGTGCGTCTGTATACATCACAATCCCTCTTCTTAGCTTCAACCACACGGCTTTCACATTTGGAGCTTTTACACTGCGCACATACCATGTGGCAATCCTTACAATATTTCACTATATCTTCCGCAAACTCGAGACACCCTTTACACAAATCATGCCTTCCATATTTTCCGATTTTTATCATAACTCGCGTAGACAGTCCTTATATTACGGATGGGGAGATACGTTGTTCCTGACAATCCTAAAATAAGTAGGGGTCTTGTACGATCTCTCACACAGCTTTTAAAAACACAGTCCTACAGCGATCATCCATTCCAAATACAACTATACGAACATTCATTTCCTGTTCTACCCTTCTCAGCTCTTCAGGACCCATATTACACTCAAACTCAAGCTTGCAATCTGAAGCCAGTTTACGGGCACGCTCCACTACCGTAGACAACCAAATTTTTTGTGTCCATGTATTTAGTACAGTGCACATATGAGCTAAGACTAGTACTATAAAGCCGCAACCACGATCGACGTTTATATGCCGCCTGTAAATAACAGGAGAATTGAAGTTAAGAGTATAAGGTGTGGCACTATGACCCGCAACACGGAATACACGGTCAATATTTACCGTGAAGTTGTCCATATTGAATGCTGTACTACTTTGAGAAGTCTGCATTATACGGTCCAAAATATACTCTATATATCTACAGCTGCCAAGCGTCTGAATGGTATTACTACCCAAAAATCATCTACATCCCCGTTGTCTAACCAGAACCCGAAGGACAACCTCGTCCTGACTTCACGTTCGTCGCGGTTCTGAAGGGCAAACTCCACAATACGTTCAACTACGCGCCGTAGTCCGTGTTCAACACCATTGCTATACATGGAGCTAGGATCAACCCTGACTATATACCGATTTCTAGTCAGGGCTGGGGTGGGGGTGGCGGTGCGCACCAACTCGAATGTTATACCTTCCTCTACAGCACGGCTGCTGCTGCTGCAATGGGGGATGTACCCGGAAATGAACAGGAATAAGGGGGTACAATTTTATTTCAGGAAGGTACTAGTGTGGGGTTTGTGTCGTAAGACGTAGAGGGTTGGGGCTCTATTACTGGGGGTCTAACAACCGGCACAATCCTGGCACGCTTCATACCTGACGTGGAAGGCTCTTCATCATGCCTCCGCTTTGAATTGCCGCGTGTTACAGGTATCGCTGGTGCGAGCTCGTTAGCGGGGGTGGAGTCTGTGACAACAACTACACTGTCGTCGGGGTCGTCTGTAATATCGATGATGGGGCCATGATGCAGTACTTCATCGTCATTCACGCTTCTATGGAAGAGGAAAAACAAGACTAGTATATAAGGAACACCACTTAAATTTTTATTATATTTTGTAAATGACCCACTTAGGAGTGTGACGTGTTAGAGATGGAATCTGTTGAAAAATTCAGGTTCACGAGCCCATCCACATGTATCATATCTGTCCCTACAGAATGTGGTAAAACGGTGTTTATGCTTAAAATCATTAAAGAAAAGGGAGAGATGTTCTCAAAATTTGTGCATAAAGTTATATGGTGCTATTCGACGTATCAATCAGTGTTCAACGAGTACCAAGATGATATTTTATTCCACAAAGGTGTATATGACGTTAATTCGTTAAAGGAAATGAACATACAGTCATTGTAATTGACGATCTCATGTTGGAGATGGATAAAACGTTTGCCGAGACATTTACAGTATTCTCCCACCATCTTAACATAAGCGTGTTCTTCATCAATCAGAATCTATTTTTCAAAAATAGATACATGCGCGATGTGTCGTTAAATACACAATATCTAGTCTTATTCGCGCAACGTAGAGATGTATCACAAATTGGGGTATTAGCCAATCAAATGTTCCCGAATCAGCGTAAGGAGTTTTGGAAGTTTATAAAGAAGCTACAAGTCAGCGTTACGGATATTTGCTTTGTGACCTTCATCCGCGAAACACGTTTAGGGTGCTTCTAAGAACGAATATATTTCCAAACGAGCCTGAAACGGTGTATATTCCAGAATGACAAAGAGGCTAAAGAAATACCATGAATTAATAAAAATCTATCATCGACTGCCCCGGGCAATGCAACAGATGTTTGCTAAAAATATCGACTCAGACTTTTTAAAATGCATCTGTGAAATCTGTCTTAACGTTATAAATTGCAATGTATCAATGAAACCCCTCAGAAGGCTCGCCTACGCCGTTACAAGAACATAATACGTACACTCGCTCGTAAAAGTCAACTGTGGGGAAGAAAAAACGAATTATTGTACAAAGAGGAGGGTCATTCCTCCCATCTTATTTTCAGTTTTGGGCCTTTACTGACTAGATTAATATAATGAAGAAAGTGGTAGTGATTCCACACGAGGTGTATGCTTCACTGCAAAGTTCAAAGATCCAGACACGGTTCTAGAACCCCGTAAAAGCAGGCTTAAAAGAATGGAAAGCGAATTGTTAGCCCTATTAAACAGTGAAAAAACACCTGATGAGAAAAGAATCTTATACCAAGCTCTGCAGAAATTTTATGAGTACGAAAATTATAAGAATCCGACAGAGATCCCGTGGTTATTAGGCACAGCACGGACAACGATGAGCATGGTGACATAGGACCTGTGTCCGACGATAGAGCTGACCAACCAAAGAATAACGGGTCGGACCACAACATATCGAGCATGTATTAAAAAGCACCCTCCCACATACATTGAGGAATAAAGGTTTGTCTTTATAATCTATTGAATGAGGATCCCAACATACAGTGGACCGATACAGGTGAGATCATTGTGGAAGGAGCAAAGGTACAGGGATCGAATATCGTAGACATCGTCCATGATCTGGTGAGAAAGTGGGATAGGCCCTCACCATCAGGATGGAAGCATATTAAAGCAAGACTACAACAAATAAATGTCCCCAAAACAATGATAGGAAATCTGAACAGGTTAAAAGACTTGGAACATGCATCGCATGTGCCACAATTGAGAACGCCATCACCCCAGCGGTAGCACCTCTGAAGAGGAGAAAGAAGAGGCTAAACAACAACAACGGTCAACCATATCCACGTGCCTCTAAAATACGCAAATGGCTAACATATTAAGACGTTATTATGACATTTCTAGCCCAGCCTCCTACGGAGGCGTAGATAGACTGTACAGAAGTGTTTACAATGATGGAGTAGGGAAAAAAGATGTTGAGAGGTTTTTGCGGGAGCAGGACGCTTATACACTTCATAAGCCTGTGAGAAAAAGGTTTAAAACAGCCAAGACAACAGCGGCATCGATTGACTCTATTTGGCAAGCAGATTTGACAGACATGCAAAGATATTCAGTGTATAACGATGGTTACCGCTACATCCTATTCATAATAGATGTATTCTCTAGATATCTGTGGCTAATTCCTCTGAAAAATAAATCGCCTGAAACAGTTGCTAAAGCCACCAAAACGTTGATGTTGAAAGAAAACAGGGTTCCAGGCTATTTTTGTACAGATATGGGGAAAGAATTTATAGGCCGTGCTTTTCAGAACATGTCCACAGAGTTTAATATCAGTTACTACAATACTAACTCTATACATAAGGCATCTTTAGCTGAAAGAGTTCAACGTACCATAAAGGAACGCATGCACCGCTATTTTACACATAAAAACACATACAGATATATAAACATTCTGGAATCATTGGCCGCTTCATACAACCGCTCACACCATCGCACGATTGGAACACCTAACGAGATTTTAGAAGGAGGGTCGCGCACAGAGCCTGATGTGAGAAGAGATGTTCGTAGAACACCGCCACACTGCACGTTTCAAAATCAATGATTATGTAAGGCTGTCGCGTTCGGGAAATAAATTCGCGAAGGGAGTTGACCAAGACTGGACACGTGAAATTTTTAAAGTTACTGCTATGAGAACTAAAGACAAGATAATTTTGTATTATGTTGAAGATTTGAATAGGGAAGAAATCGCAGGTCTTTACCGCGAGGAGTTGCAGAAAGTGACATTTAATTTAGGAAAAAATGTTTAAAATTGAAATAATTTTAGGAAGCATAGGTTCAGGAAAGAGAAAAATGCACCTGGTGAAATGGCTAGGGTACCCAGAAAGCTCCAACACCTATATAAAAGCTGATGCAACAATGAAGCTTAAATAGTATGCAACATGGCGCCTAACCATTTCTACGTCACACTACTCTCCTCTTCGTCCCTGTCTGTACATCCTAACAGCACACTAGCCAACTTTGTAACAGAACTCCATGGACCCATTGAATTGGGTCGTGATTCGTATGAGGTGGGAATATGCGAAATTCAGTTGGACACCCTTTTTTTAAATAATGATTATAAAGAACCCATTTTTACGGTTCTTAGAGACTGTAATGTGTGAAAAAGCCGGGGTAACTTGGGATATCATACGTATCGCCCGGATTGTGGATGCACGGTATTACATTACAGTAGTAAAACTAGGTCCGGGCCGTTATGGTGCGGCTGAGGATGTTGTGAGAGACTTAAATGTAAGTTTAAAAAACAAATCTTAAGGCTGATTTAGTATAAGAAATCGTAAACAAAGAAAACCCTGCACATACTCTAATCCTAAAATCACAGGCTAACAGAAATATTAAAGACAAAGGGCTGTTCAAAATTATAACCTAGGGGCGATATCGATACCTTTCACGAGGTACATGACTTTTCCAGCCTAATGTATCAGATGAAATTGGAGAAATTGGTTGCTGGCTATACACCCCGAGACATGTGCTATATTTACAGCAATATAGTGGAGCACAGTTTGTTGGGGATACCCAGCCACGCCTGCTGCGCACTGCTCACATTCCCAACCATAGAGGGAAAAGCATGAGTATTACATATGACAGACCCACATTATGTGAATGTCGCTACTAATTTAATAACCAATATCTCAATATATATATATATATAAGAACGGTTGAGGGAAAAAATTTCCCATTCGGTGATGGGAGCTTAACAGTGAAGCTGCACTTTCGACGCACTGAGTTACAATGGACAGAAAGCCTTTCAGTCTACGAGGTGAGAGATACCAGCGCGGTAGTGGACTTGGATCCATTTTTTCAACCATACTACGTACGGCTGTTCCCTTGCTGAAGAGGGGTGCCAGATATCTCGGGAGGAAGGCGTTACAATCAGGTCTATACTGCAAAAGACATAATGGCTGGGGTTAAACCTAAAGCAGCCCTAAAAAAACACTTAAAGCGTACACGGGCCGAAATCATCAAAGATGCAAAGAGAAAAATGCGTGGTGGTGGGAAGAAGAGGGCTGTCCGGAAGAAGGGATTACCACCACGTGGCATTAAACGTAAAAGGATATCGAAGAAGTGTTCTAAGCGAATGAAACCTATGGCTGACCATTTTTTGACTGATATAAGCTAAAGACATTGATATCATGAATCACAGACTGTTTACTCATGAATCACAGACTGTTTACTACTTGTCGAGTGAGGTGGTACTATTTCTGACTCGTCATGGTACGCTTCATCCATCCATGTAGTTCACAATGTTGTAAATCGGAGCTGTCCCTCTTTGACATGCCCCTAACTCAAGTTTGTGTTGAACACAGTGACTTTATTACAATTAACCCTTTAAACACAATTAGTTCCCCGAGTGCCCCTATAGAATTCGTGATACCCAGCTCAGGCCCTTATTTTTTTTACCCAAGCTGTGTGCACATGTAAGCTAAATTACGTATAGCCCATTCTGATGGAACGGACTGTGATGATAAATATGCTGTATAGTGTATACCCTGAAACAAACTTTCTGCACTCCATATTCAACCAGTGTGATGTATATTTAAATCAGGTCAACATATCGGGAGGAACGGGGTACTATCACCTACGAGCCTCTCTGGAAAATGTGCTGAACTTTTCCAAAGAAGCGAAGGATACCTTTTTAAGTACCGACGGCAATTATCAAGCTAAAGACGAAAGTAGTATAAAGGACACATTTTAAAATTTTAAAAAGATATATCAGTGTTTTGGACGTTTGCGTACAGACTTCACATTCCAGAAGTTGCTTGTGAATGGGGTGGATATGAAAATAAAGCTTACCCGTACGAATCCTGAGATGTTTAAATCTGGGGTGCTGATCAAGAACAGGGCGCAAAGCCCGTTGTGATTCATATTATGGACACATACCTACACGTACGCCGTGTGAAATTAAGTTCGCCTAAACAAATAGAAATTGAGAAAAATTTACTACATGCCACAGTAAAATACTAATTAACAGAGTACAGATCAAACTATACACGGTGCTAGCAGGGTTGGCATCGAAACAGATAGAAAACATCGCCCTGAGAGTTCTACCTAAAAGGATATTAATTGGAATGCAGGACCACGCTTCGGTGAATAGAAAATATAAAGAGTGCCTTTAAATTCGTGAATTTCGGCCTTAAAAATATAACTCTATACTTCAATGGTGTTGCGTTGGGCGGGGCTATGGAAAAAGATTATTCATCAGACGTTGTGTTCCCGCTTTGCGCGAGAGCATATAGTAATCTGGCCCATATTGCAGGTGTTTGTGATGAACTGGGGATTGTGGTAACGCAGAAAGAATTAATCGATCAATTTAACCTTTATCCGTTTGACATCACTCCTGACTTATCTGCTAGTGTAAATACACACTTAAGTCCACAACAGAGTGGAAACATCTCAGTCAGATTGGAATTCGCCAAGCCGATAGACGCGCCTATTTGTGTACTAGTATACCTCGAGTCACAAGCCCTAATAGAAGTTGAGAGATTTAGGAGCGTTGTCACTGACTTTTAAAATGGACGCGAATACACTTCAGAGTAATGAATAGTGACCGAATCACACGTTCCAAATTTATCGGTGTGTTTGCAAAGAATGAAACATTGAAATTGCCAACTACGAGAGAATGCGGTGGTATTATTGTGAACACAGATTTTATTGGTGGTGAAGAGATTCATTGGTTTGCAATCTATTTTAAAAATATGGACTGCATGTACTATTTTAATTCACTCGGGACTCATCCCTGCAGTGACCCTGTTATTGTAAAATTTCTCGAGCAGTTGCATATCCCCGAAATTGTATGGAATCCCTACCGACTACAAGGATATTTTAGTAATACTTGCGGGATGTACAGTCGAGGCCGCTTGTAAGAATCACGTTTGTACCAGAATAAATTGATTTTTACATCCGTTTCAGTATCATTGGCACGTTATTATTTCATATTAATAAAATACTCTACTAAAACATTTTTTTTTTTATCAACGTCTTATTTAAATGTTTTATATGTACACAAAATTATAAAAACTTTTTATTGTTATTTATTATAAAAAATTAAACTGAACATACTTATTATAACAGCATTAAAATATATTTCACATACAAATAAATTTCTTACCACTAAAACAATTACTCAGTCTTCGATAAAAAGTGATTTAGCGTTAATTGTGTTCGATTTTTTATGACTATATTTTCAATATATTCTTGGTATTTATAATGCAGCTGGAAAAATGTTGCAGTTTCTGAAGTTTCATCAGAGCATTCAACATACCGTCTTAAAATTGCAAGCGCTCTTCTAACATCAGCCATTTTTGGTTTGACGATTTCTTCTAATCCGTCATCCACGTTTCTGTTGGTATCGTCATGCAGCCCTAAACATTCATCAATTCGTTGTCTTCAATTAAATCATTTGCACATGTTTGTTCATTTAACTCCACCTCATACAATTTTTCCATCTGCGCATTCGTTTGTACTTCAGAAAATACACATTCTACACTATGTTCAGAGACACTTTCAGTAACAAGATCCTTTTTAGTAAATTTAGCTTTTGCAAAACAATTTACAATTGTAGATTTTTTGTTCCAAGCATTATTTAGATAATGAATGGCATCTAGCACTGTTATTCCTTTAGCAATATCATTGGCTGAGTTTCCTCATCATCGTACATAGACACGAGTTTATTTAATATCTGGGCCCTTTAATGACACTAAGTTTTGAATAATTCCTTGATCGAGAGGTTGGAGAATAGAAGTCGTGTTTGCAGGAAGAAAAATTAGCTTTATATTATCTAAAAGTCAAGTTTGGATGAACAGCACAGTTATCTAGTACTAAAGCAATTTTTCTTTTGTTTGCTGCAAGCTCTTTATTCCACTTGATTATATACTCTTGGAAAATATCAGCTGTCATCCATGCATTTTTAGTTGCTTCGTAAGAAACAAGCAAACTTATAATGTTTTTGAAACATCTTGGATTTTTACTCTTTCCCATATTAAGTAACGGGCATTTTTGAGTCCCAGTCATGTTGCATGTGATAAGACAAGTTAATCTCCTTCATTTTTTTACTTTCTGCAACGGACTGACCCTTCACTTCAAAAGTATGCTCAGGCAAAGCTCGAAAGAATATCGCTGTTTCATCAGTGTTAAATATGTTGTCAGAACCATATTCCTTTACAAGTTTGGGTAAGGTTGTATGAAACCATTCTTCTGCACCTACTCGATCGGCAGATTTACTCTCACCTTGGACTCTTTTGTATGTAATATTGTTTCTTTGTTTCCATCTTGTAAACCATCCATCACTCGCTGGAAATTCAGAGTACTCCATGGAAAGCGCTGTCTTTTGCTTTCTCTTTAAGAATAGGTCCGGAGGGGCAGATTATTTGTTCGCGCTTTTTTAAACCACTGGAAAAGAACGTCATCTATATCTTCATAATCACCACACCGCTTTCGTTTTCGGTTCAGATTTCCGTTGAATGCTGCTTCCTTTTCAAGCTCGTCACGATTCTTTAGGATTTTAGAAAGAACAGATTGGGCTACACCTAAATTTTTAGCAGCTTGTCGTTGACTAAGCTTAGGTAAACTATCATATTTTTCTAATAACTTGATTTTCTCACTAACAGAAAGAACAGTTCTTTTTATATCCATATTTAATACTGTCCTGTATACGTTACTGTAATTAATATTGGCAGTAAAACAGGTTGCAGTACAGACCTATTCACAACAGCTTTCAATAGAAACCGAGACCGAGCAGGTCAGCAGTGGGCGGAGCCTGCGATAACATTCCGAGCCGGGGATTACTGAGCTCTTAGAAAGATAAGTTTTTCCCACTCACTGACAGGAAATTCCATTGTTAATGATTCTTACCAGCGAAATTGCGTGATTATTAATTCCGAATAAATTATTATTGTGTATATATACAATTGGAATCGGGACTGAGAGAAATGATTCTTACATGCGAATGATTCTTACATGCGTGATCATTACAAGCGGCCTCGACTGTACTGCCTTTCATTTCTCATGCATATATCAAGTGGTAAGGAATTTATAAATTTATAAAAATTATTCGACACGTCACACTCAACGAAACGACGAAATGGTATGGACAGATAAAAAACCGCTTTCCGATTGTGCGCACTCGCTTTATAGTATGATATTTTGATCGTATATATAAAATGAATAATTGTATCAATATTGCCTCCAATAATATTACTTTGTGTATTCTGTAGCTAATTTAAAATTTAATGGAGCCTAATTTAAGGTGGTTATAAAAAATTGTACTGATGTTGTAACCGTAAAAATTGCCATGCCGAAATCTGTTGTAAATAAAAACAAAAATTTTAGTCTTAAGGTTTCGTTGTTTGGATCTCGAAAGCAAGGTGGTTTGGTTTATGAATATTCATAAATGAATAAATTTAAAAATGTTTCAGAGGGAGTAGCGGTCGTTCTATTTTAATTCGGAGTTCTCATGAGACTAGTAAGGCCGAACCGCGTTGTAGCCGAGATTTATAACCGTGACCCGACCTTCCAAAGGGAAGGGCAAACCAGCGGATTTGGGTTCAGATGTAAAATGGTTGGTTTCTCCTTCGCTGGGTCGTGCAACTTTTGGGAGACAGATTCGAATCCACCTGCTAAATTGGACCCTGACGTGGGTCAGAAAATTAGGAAATCAAGTGCTTTCTGGGAAAAGGAGGGGTCTATACCCGGAAGTGGGAACACGGTCCAATGGGAGGACAGTGATTCTGGGAACGCCCGGTACAGATTCTTTCTTTCCTTATGTGTGGAGAGCCTTCGGGGGGGGGGGCCTTGTGTAAAATAAATGTGTTGATAGGTCCTTCAAAATATTAGGCGTGGTCCTTAAAAATTGTAAAGTAGATTTGAGATTTTTAAGTCAGTTGTGATTCGTCCTCCTGAAGTTCAAAGTAGCTTGTAAAATTAACTCTTTAAAAACTCCGTGGTGTGATCGAGAAAAAATCAGTTGAGTCAAAACTCTCGTTATAATAAAAAAAAAAATTGAATCCGTTTGTATACGCGAACTTACATAAGAACTTATTGTTAGCTACCAGGAAAAGGGAACTTGGCGATTCCTTTTAAATTTGATTTTTTTTTTTTTGCATCAAATGTTCAACTTCAAGTTTGCGCCATATTACGTAGGTTCCCTTAGAGAAGATGCAATATCCTGTGTGTAAAGGGAAACCTAATTGAATGGACAGACTTTTTCCTGGAAATAAATCTGCGGTCCTTACGCAGAACAGTCGAGAATAATTTCCCAGCTGGTTGTAAGTAATTAATTTTTCCAATTCCTTCGTCGATTTCGACAATTTCATTTAGTGCTAATTGTTTTGTTACACGCAAATAAAAAAAACCTCTGTATAAATGATTTTAAACTCAGATACTTGTGAACCTTTTCTTTAAATTAATAATTGGATTTTATTGTATGCAAAATTGGTAATCATACATCAGCCTAATTCTTTAAATTCATGTACTAATTTGAGTGAAATTTAATAAACTTTATAAGAGGGCGTGTGTCGTTTTTACTACCTTGCAATAGGCCTCTCTTGTAAGCCGAGGGTGAACTAACATTCAAAGTTTGAAATCCAAAGTAGGCTTCCAGTAAGCCGAAGGAACTTACGCATATCAAATTAAAGGGCCATCCGAGTGGATAGGCCGAGTCATCCTGAACGAAAAGAACACGCGCGTGAGAAATAAGTTGAAATAGAAATAAAGGTGCGCAGCACATAAATAAAAGGGTTGCGCACAACATAAATGGTGTCAGTGAAGTGAAATAAAAAAGGGTGTACACCACAGGAATAAAAGGGTTGTGCACTACACTATTTTATAAAACATGATTTTTATCATTTAATAAATTGATGAAAATACATTGCGTCTTCTTACCCGAAACACGAAAAAGAATAAAAGCTCTTACCCTAAACATAAAAGAAAAAAGCTTACATTATTTCATTAATGATGTAGCAAACGCTGCGTTGACTGCGCGGTAAAACTTCTACCTCCGTATTCAGGTCCACGACATGCGTTTCTTCAAAACTATCACGAAAAGATCGTATAACACGAGTCAAATCCTCATCGGACCTTCAAGGAGAAAGGATAATTTTAATTAATTTGATTAGTTCACACATTTTCTGAATCTTTTTTAATAAAAACCCAATTGTTTTTCATCAAAACATATGCAGAGTATATATATATATATATATGAAGTTACCATGTGAAGTATCAAATATCTTCGAACCGCTCAGAGAAGTTTGTGACCCTTCAAGCGAAAATGCCGAATAACATTTCAAATGAATTTTTTATGGAATTTATAAAATTATTTAAACTCGCAAAGGAGTCTTGATTGTTATAAGCTTTAAAAATTCAACGATTTTTAATGAATAGAAATATCAAAACAGGACTTTAGCATAATATTAATTAGTATTGCAAACTAATCTACAATTAAAAATTGCGGATACCTGTTATTTTAATGAAGTATTTTACAATAAAATGTAATGAGATGAAAATAAATTACTACAGCCCTCCATATATATATGATGAAATAATCGAAACAGAACATTGCTCAAGAGCTTTCTCCTAATGACATGTTCAGGAACACTAAAATAAGTTCGTGAATAAATGGCTACAAAAAATAAAATTACAGGCACATAGGTTTATACACTTACATTTCAACTGCAATCCCTTGCGCCGGATTGTAAGGAGGGTTATTGCAAATATCATCAACGGGTTGCGTTGGAAATAATCCATCCGGGTCGGCTGCGTTAAAAAGATTAATTGTAGACACCGCGGCAGTGTCTCCATCTTCATATAAAGCCGGTAAACTGTAACGTTGTTGTGACTGACTCATGACGGAGGGAATGTT
Source organism: Bathynomus jamesi (assembly GCA_023014485.1). Lineage (NCBI taxonomy): Eukaryota > Metazoa > Arthropoda > Malacostraca > Isopoda > Cirolanidae > Bathynomus > Bathynomus jamesi. Next base: position 81,815 of record JAJOZX010004584.1, on the reverse strand, counting down.
TGTTTATTCACTGGTGAAAATAACTGATGTGAGTTCCAGCTGAAAATACTCACTTTTATATGCATGATCCCTAAGCATTACCCCAAAAGACTAATAGGCGGTTCGTAAGTTTGCTGATTGATTGTCAATGTAACTGGGTGGGATGTTAAATTTGTGTACCAATCATCTGTCGTAACACCGATATAACTGACCCACGCTTTGGACATTGAAGTCCTGATTGGTCACCTTCACGAATAATGGTGTTATTATCAAATGCGGTTTATTCTCCGCAGATTTATTTTCAATGTTCACACCTCAAGGTGAATGAGTGAATTGCCCACTCGCACGCTGTCACGGTGCTTTCAAATATTTTGCATTATTATTATTATATATTTGCAAGCACACTACTTTCAGCTTGATCCTCAACTTTCCCCATTTTGGACGTGGGTTAGGTTAGGTAAGGTTATATTGGCTATGGAATCCTAACCATAGGTCGCTACATCTGAACACGGTCCCCCGTCCAACTAGTACTACCACTAAGCGTTCGACAAGTGACCATGGAATCATAATACATAAACTGAAATGTTTGGGAATAACAGGAAAAGTAGGGAAATGGATCTATAATTTCCTTAGTGAGCGGCGGCAAGTCGTTACAGTACAAGGAATATCTTTATCAGAGGCCCTCAGCTCAGTACCACAGGAAACAGTATTAGCGCCGCTACTCTTCATAATCATGCTAACTGACATAGATGATGACATTAGCAGAGACAGCACAGTAACATCCTTTGCATATGACACAAAGATCAGTAGAAAAATAAGAAACCTAGAGGATATAGGATCTCTACAAACAGAATCTACAAGCGGACGGAAGACATCAATATGAAGTTTAACACTGAGAAATTTCAACTGTTACAGTACGGAAAAAGGGAGGACCTAAAATCCATGGAATACAAAAGATTAGACGCCTGGCACAGAGCAATCTCCGATAAGCCGGGTGTACCTGACTGAGGTGGAGAGTACAAGAAGCCAAGCTTGACCTTCATGAAATGAGGAATCATCGCACGGAACATTTGAAAGGTATATATATATATATATATATATATATATATATATGCTTATATGCTGAAAAGATGGGCTAAGGCAGAACGCCCGCAAAAGTGCCCGCCCTCATAAAAAAAAGAAGCCGAAATTAAGGTCCAGAAAAATGATGCTTTTTTCCTTTTAATTTTCAAAATATTGTGTAATTGTGTAAGATGCCTGTATAATAATAATAATAATAATAATAATAATAATAAGAGACGATGTAAAAGAATAACAGCTATGAAGAATGGAAGCAAAGAAGATACCATACAAATTACACACAAAGAAAAAATAAGACAAAAACAACTAAGTTAAATAAATATATATTTATATAGAGTAACAGGGAAACTACCGTACCAGAGAGAGAGAGAGATTGGCTACAATGCGGGTGGTCAGTTGCAAATTGGGGGCAACCGCATTCCGATGTGCTGCCTCCGTGGTTTTCGATTGCCTCAAGCGATTCACGTGCTTCTAAAGTGTATCGAATTTTACCTTGTTATACATTTTTGTCTTGCTTGGAAAAAAAGTTGTTTTTTGAGGACATTTTATATACAGAGGATTGACAAAAGTAAATAGACACTTTCGGGGTGCAATTCCGCATCGGCTAAACTTAGTGAAACTTCGTAATTTTTAGGTGTCGAGTCGTGTGCGAAGACATCTTTTATATATATATATATATATATATATATATATATATATATATAAGGAGGATGACAAAAGTAAAGTTTTTGAACCACCTTTCCTGAGTTGGTATGG